>VDFB02263292.1:0-66381 GCA_007258455.2 Sequoia sempervirens
AATGGGCTTATAAATCAATCTTGTCTTGTGGACTTCAAAAATGGCCCTTAGGAAGACAAGGTGTTATATGATGTAGTGCCAATTGATGCTTGTCATTTACTGTTAGATAGATCTTGACAATATGACAAGAATGTAGTTCACTATGGTAGAGAAAACACTTGTGAGATATAGCATGAGGAAAAAATCCATATCTTGAAGCCTTTTAAAAGAGAAGAATCAACCAAAATAGCAGCTCTATCCTTTTTTATAATGGTTTGGAAAGAACTTTTTATAGAGTCAAATGGTGAGATTTGCTATCTGATACACCCCAAAGAACAATCCCATTGAAGGTGCTAAAATTGTTACAATAATATGCAGATTTGACACCATTTGATCTACCAACTGTTTTGCCTCCTTCAAGAGGCATTACTCATCCAATTGATCTAATTCTAGGTGCCAAACTTCCAAATCAGGCTGCTTATAGGTTAACTCCTCTAGAAAATGAGGAACTAAGGAGACAAATTAAATTATTGGAAAAGAAATTTAGTAGGGAAAGTATGAGCCTATGTCAAACCTACTCTCTCCCAAGAAAGGATAAATAAATTCTAGACCCATTAGTAAAATCACTATGAAGTATTGATATCCACTACCAAGAATGGATGACTTGCAGGATTGCTTACAAGGTGCCAAGATCTTCTCCTTGATTTACGTCAAAAGTGGAGACCATTAGACTCAAGTTCATGAAGGTGATGAGTTGAAGACTACCTTCAAATCCAAGGATGGTTTATTTGAGTGGTGATGTCATTCGATTTGTCCAATGCTCCAACTACCTTCATGTGAACAATGAATTAGACATTTAAATTGCACATTGAAAAATTTATCATTGTTTATCTTGATGATATCTTGACTTTTAGTATAAAATATGAAGGAGCATGTAGAACATCTGAGAGTGGTATTTGACATACTTAGAGTAGAAAGGTTGTTTATCATTCCTAAAGAGAGTGAATTTTGCAAGGATAGGTTGGTATTCTTGAGTAGTGTTATTTCAGCAGATGGATCTAGCATGGATCCAAAAAAAGTTAAGGCGATTCTTAAATGGCCTACTCCTCAAAGTTTCAAAAATGGTGAAAAGCTCCCATTGGTGTTCTATCCCGAGGGTTTTCCTTATTGTTCTTATCAATCTCAATAGGATGTTTTTAAAATTTAGATTTGCACACTACACCAATAGTGATATAACAACAAATTGATAATTCACTTCAACTTTCACAATCAAGATAGTTAGAAACTACAGCTCAGAGATACCACACTCAAATGGAAAATAATCAATAGATAACAGTTTCAAATCTAATTCTTAAACAATAAAGTAGGGTCTAAAATGAGTACATCGAATTAATTGTTGATGATGATATTAAAATGATGGGGTATATCTAGTGACCTAATCTGAAATAATCCATTAGATTTTAAGCTACACTCACTTGTTGGAGGATTTTTGGACACACAAGGATGTTGTCACCCAATGAGATCTAGATTTTCCTTCACCAACAAATTCTACAGTGAGAAATTGAGGCATGAAACCCTCAATTGTTGCCAACCAGATTGCATATATCTTGTGCAAGGAATGAACTCTCTACCATTGCACCTCCTAGGGTAATCTTAGCTGTGATTCCCCTTCCAGTCTTGTGTTTATACCTAAAATTTGTGTGCATACCCAATATGACTCTATAGATGTTATAATCAAGTGTTGTTTGCCACTATATGAAAGTTCACTGCCTAACCAGGGCTTCCAAACTTGCGACGTCCTAAGATAGGGGAGCTTGCATGTCATGTCTTCCTCGAATATAGTTCAAACTAATGAATCAGTGGTTAGGTTGCCCAAGGGTTCCAACACAATTCAACAATAGGTATGGTTGAAGCAATTAGACAATGGTGCTTGCAAGATCTAATTGTTGTATCCAATAGCTTCTCCTGCCTAAGTAAAATCTACTCACAAACACCAACCCTACTGAACACCTACAATCTGGAATAAGACGACGCCTTGGTGAAAGGAAAATGTGATGATCAAGATTTGAAACTACCTTCCCCTAATTCTCCAAATGCGAAGTTTCATAGCAGTTGCTCCAGCCCTGCATATGATATAGGATGAATAGATTATTAAGTTGCAAAATGCAAAATGATATTAAGGGATGGTTAGGTTTTTTGTCCAACCTCCTTACACCCCAGGGTTTTCATCCTATAGATGCTACCAACTATAAAATTTGTTCAAACCTCTTCATGCCCACCAAAAGACCTCCAAATATCTGTAAATAGGTGCTTCTAGGATAGGGCACATGGGTCCAACAAAGCTGCCTAAATTTGAAATTTAAAATTTTGATTTTAATATATTTATTTTATATTTGAATATGTATTAATTAATATATATACATAGTGAGCGATTAAAAACCCTTTAATAAATGATGCACTAGGGTTGGCCTTATGAGGTATGAGACATGACAATGGGTTGGTGAACTTTTATAAGAGATTCATTAGGAATCTCAATGGTATAAGTGCACCCTTGATTTATTGCACAAGAGGGAAAGCTTTTACTTGGACAAAGGCAGCTGATGTGAGTTTTGAAAAGCTCAAAAGAAAAGTTATAGAAGCTCCAATTCTTGCTATACCAAACTTTGAGAAACTTTTTACAATTAAGTGTGATGCTTCAAGGGTAGCTATTAGAGAGAGTATTAGGCCAAGAAGGTAAACCTATGGCCTTTTTCAGAAAGAAGTCAAATGAAACTAAGAAGTATACCACTTAAGATAAGGAATTCTATGTTGTTGTGATAAAAGCCTTAAAATATTGGAGGCATTATCTTCTATATAGGGAATTCTTTTTGATGACTAACACTCAAGCCTTGAAGTACCTAAGTTTCTAGGGTAAGCTGTCCCACAAACATGCCAAATTGGCTTTAATTTTGTAGGCATATGGATTTTTTGTGTAGCATAGGAGTAATAAAACCAATGCAGTCGCTGGTGCCTTAAGTAGATGGCATCATTTATTGGTTCTAATGAGTAATAAGTTGATTGGATTTGAAGAAACAAAAGGTGAATATGCAAATGATTCATTGTTTAGCAATAGTTATGCAATTCTAATTGATCAAGATCATGTAGGTATGCATTCATTTGAAGAGTTTTTATTAGTACATGGCTTCTTGTTTAAGGGATCTCAACTTTGCATTCCCCTTAGATTGAGCAGAGAAAAGCTTATGAGAGAGATGCACTCAAATGTGTTGGGCAGACAATTTGGAAGGTACAAGACTTTTGGATTAGTGAGTGAAAAATTCTTTTGGCATAATATGAGAAAAGATGTGAATAGGTTTTTTGGTTACTTGTAGGGTGTGCCAAACAGCAACAGGAGGACAACAAAATAGAAGCCCATATATGCCCTTACTTGTGCCAAAGGAACCATGGATTGATATTTCCATGGATTTTGCCTTGGGCCTGCCACAAACCCAAAGAGGTCATGATTCAGTGTTTGTAATGGTGGACAAAATTTCTAAAATGGCTCATTTCATCCCATAAGAAGATGAATGATGCAAGTCAAGTGGCACATTTGTCCTTGAGGGAAGTACTGCAATTACATGGTATTCCAGAAATCACCAGTGACAAGGACACCAAATTCTTAAGTCGCTTTTGGAGAGTCTTGGGTAAAAAGTTGGACAGCAGGCTGCAATTCGTGGTGAATTTAATTAAGCAATCTATCGCAGTGCGCCGTGGGTAACAATCCTCAACAAGGGATTTGGCAATACCCCAAACTGAATTTGCCTGTAATTCTGGTACAAATAGGACTAGAAGTAAGTCTGCATTTCAAAATTGTGTATAGTTCAAATCCTAAAAGAGTTGTCTGCTTTTCAAATTGTGTATGGTTCAAATCCTAAAGGAGTTAAAGGAGTTGTAGAATTAGTTCATTTTCCCAGAAACCCACATATCAGCCAAGAATCTACAGATTTTGTAGAGAATATTTGAGAGGCACATCAATAGGTTAGACAGTTATTGTAATCAATGAATGGACAAAATAAAAAAAATGCTTACTTGCATAGGATAAAAAAGTCTTCAATAGGGGAAAGAGTCATGGTACATTTGCACAAGGAGAGGTATCCCCAAAGTGCCTTCAACAAGTTAAAGCCCAAGAAAATCAGCCTTTACAAATTAAAGATATCAAGTTTCCACAATCTATATCGTAAAGTTGCATTGCTTCTGGTTTTGATTGTGTCAAATTTTTTAGCATCAATGTTTCGGATCACACTCTGTGATCCATCATCAGGATGAAAGAGAGCAAGAGGAGAAAACCAGAAGCAATACAACTTTACAGAGTGGATCAATGTTTCTCCTCTTGCTCTCTTTCATCCTGATGATGGATCACAGAATGTGATCCAAAATGTTGATACTAAAAAGTTTTACACAATAAAAAACAGAAGCAATACAACTTTACAGCCCTTACAAATTATGAAGAAGATAGATGAGAATGCTTACCTGACTGATCTGCCTGGGGACTTGGATAGCAGTCCTGTTTTAGTGTCACTTACCTTCATTCACGCTTAGCTGAGACAAATGATGATCAGATGAACAATTAGCAGAATGAGAAGGAAAACAACAACGGGACCAAGCACTTGCCAGAGAAGAAAAGAGAGCAAGTTGAACAAGTGTTACCTACCAAATTAGCTGCTACACAGTCCGAGACACATAAACTGTATTTTGTTAAGCAGGAAGGCCTGCCAACTTCCTACAATACTTGGATCACGGAGGCTGACTTTCTTAAGTAAAGCCAAACAACTCCACCCTATGACCTTGAACCAGGAGGTTCAGAATTTCTAAGAGAAGGGGAGGAGGATGAAGAACGTCTTCATTAAAGACTTCTTCCATGCTCCATTGGTTTAATTTTCTGCTCAGTATTTTTATAATTTAGTTTTACTAAAAATAGTAGTTCATTCAACTGCTCTGAAGTTAGTTTATGCTTAAGATTCTGTGTTCCTGTAGGTGATAGGGAGTTCGATGTCATTTGGTGGTTAATTAGAGATAGTTTTTAGAGGAAAAATGAAGATCTGAGATCTATTCCAGGCAGAGGCTAAATGGAAGAAGGAAAACGATGTATGCTTTTTCTGACCGTGTTAATGATATTTTATCATTGTGTTTAAGTTGTCTTATCCGACTGCTCAGAAACTAACAAAAGATCTTGCTGCAGCTTCCTGGACGTTTATATGGATGCGAATATTCCTCTTTGTTTTTCAGTCTATTTTGAAACTGTTCATTTTGGGTATTTTCTAGAGTTTTAACCTGCAGGATAAGAGGAACTAATCTGCACCAATTGAAATTGTCTGCATCATTAAGAAGCATATATTCCAAATCAGACAATTGAGAGAAATTGAATGGTGAGGAAAACCAAAGCAAGTTTCACAAATCTAGGACTATAAATTGAGATTTGCTGAAAACAATTAGTGTCTATTCAGGAACATTACTCTCACCATACGGTTGAAAACCTGTCCAGGAAACCAAAAGTCACCACATTCCAATTGCCAATACAAATTTACAAAGACTTCATTGGGTCTAATCACTGGCACAGCTGTAATCAACTTGCTTTCCAAAATCCTCGAATTTCTCTGAAGAAGCAAGCGTCTCCAAAGAGCAAATGCATTCATACCAGCAATTTTTCCCCAACGTTCATTATACAGAGGCTCCCATATTTCATCACTTCGGCACTTTTTTCTGAGATCTTTGGATGTTTGTGCTAATTGGCATAGATGATATGGGGAAAGCCGCCTTAGAACGCTTTCAAGCACAAACTCCGGGAGGTCAAGCAATGGGAAAGTTGAATTATCTGAGTTATCCTTTGCACTCTTGGCCTGCTTTGATTTACTTCCCAGCAACATTTTTTCCACTGCCCTGATCCAAATTTTCCAGAAATACATTGAGAATATTTCTTAGAAGCGCATATATAGAGAACTAAAGCCAATAAGGACACCAACTAAAAAAGAAACAGAGACAATCTCCCTCTTTTTCATCAATGCATATTAATGAGACAAAATGAAAATACTCACAGTGCAACAAATTTGGCAGCATTGACAAATCTAATCACACAAACAGTCAGCTCACATCTGTACTAGTACAAAGTAGCCTATACAAAAGTTCACACCCTCATAAAAGTTTCATATTTAAATATCTTTGAAATTTATAGTTGTTCACCAGCTTCGTCCCATTTCTTTTAATATATGTGTGGGTTTTGTGATGTGAATTTATTTTTCTTCAATAGTTGAGATTGATTTAATATTAATATTAAGGTTCAAATAAAACTTAGCTCTTGAACATGTCAAGGACACAACTTCAGGAATAATGTGTAAGCTTTGAAAGCAATTTAATGCATATTTATTGATATCATTTGGAGAGACCATTTCCTGTTAGTGCATTTTTTTGCTTTAAATTCCTGATAAATTTGATCAAACACTTAAATAAAACCCCCTGGGACCACATCTGTATGGTATGATTACAAAAAAATTACCAAGAGTGCCAAATTAACTGAAATTTTGACCATTCTTGGCATTTTCAAAAAACACTTGAAAACAATCATACACTTTGGGTAGAACACCTAAAATACTCTTAATGGATAGTTATTTTCAATCGTTCAAAGAAAATGATAAAATTGTTCTGAATACTTATGCTCTAATACATTTTATTGAAACTTTTAGGATTTCATGTACAAGGTTTCTAAAAAATAACTGACCTTTAGTATAGATTCAACTAAAAGGTTCGACAAAGAATTAATAAAGATAAATCTTTTCTAAACTCATTCCAAAAACACAGATATTTTGACTAAGTCTGTCAGACTAATTGCCATGAAGTTTCAGAAGACTTTTCTTCAATATTAGTAACAATCTTTGCATACGTGCTTAAAGTATTGAAGAATTCTGTTCACGGAATTCCCTAAAATATATGGCAATTGGTTTTATTTCCAGTTCCTTCCACGGGCTTTAGTGCAGAAAAAACAACTTTCAGACAATTAAATGTTTCTAAAGACAAAATTCGAGATATTCCAGGCAATTAACTGTCTCACACATTGTCTTAAATTCTAGAAGACTGCCAAACAAAGATGTTTCAATAATTTATGTCAAAAGTATTGCTTTATTAAAAATCAAAGTTCTACCAATCTTCTCACCATTTCATTTACCATAAAAAACGGTAAACAGTGGTCCTATTTTGAAAAGAAAAAACAAATAATGTTTTTATAAAAACTAAAATCTAAAACATCAAATATGATGTTTTTCTCCTAAAGACCTAAGAAAAAACAATAGCTTTTGTAAATAAATTCAAAGATTCGGCCTGGAACCTGCAAATTTACTCTCCAAATGTTCGGAAAGAAAGGAGAAAATTGTAAAAAAAATGAATAGGAGATTCAGCCTTTAGGCAGAAGACAGTAAGATTAACTCATACACCCTTTTCTTCAAAATTAGAGATCCATTACCAATAAAACTGATAGAGCAGGTACAATATAAGGTGCAAAGCACCAAGTCCATCAGACAACTCATACACACATTCAAAAATCGATGGGGAGAATAAATTGGGTCAAGAGAAGATCCTAAGATAACATTTACATACATATATATACAATCCTCAATGGGGAAAATCCATTTCTTCAAATATATCAGGTCCATACTTCTTGTGACAAGAAACATCTCAGACAACCCTACTGTAACATATGTTAGCTCTTTTAGCAAGAGTCATGTCAGACAACCGTATGGTAACATTCATATAACTTTAGGAGTCAAAATGAAGCCTTGTTACAACAAGACAACCGAAAATTGTGATCAGTGTTTTAAAGTTCCGATGGGTGAAAATTATAATAATGTGTTTTACAGCTTCAACAGTTCAATTGTAATCTTCCCCGAGGCTTAACAGTCATAACTATAGTTTAAAAAAAAAAAGAAAAATCTTCGAAAGCTGAGTGATAAAAACTCATCATTCAAGGTGCTTATCAACAGCATGAAAAACTTGTTGGATTAAATTACACTATCATAGCTCATTACATTATTAAATTTCCTAGATGGGTTCACCGTAAAAATCACAAATTTAAACTTTCAAATGCTCTATACGTTGGACTTACAAGCGCAAAAAACTGTCCAGAAGGCTCTTGATGGACCGACGCCAGAACACAACCGTCATGCAGAACACCCTTTGCCCTTAGTTCTGCCACCTGATAAACCTCATCAATCCCTAATATATTTCTCTTTGATATGAGCCGTCGCTAGTGTACAAAACATATCGATAGCCCTGATGAAAAATTGGAGTTGGAAGACAAAATGTGTGACAATATCTAAGTTCACATTGTCAAAACCCCCTCCTACCATGAAATCATCGGCCATCATAGTGGCAAAAGTTTTTAAGATATCCCTAGCATTGAAGATAAAAATCTTACCCATCCTTGAACTAGTGATGTGGTCTGAGAAGACCATCTCTCGCACGACAGAATACAACTTAACTCCAACCATCGTTACCATCGAAAAACCAGAGAACGAAGACGAATCACAAACTAGAGGGTTAGAAAAAGGAAAGAATACCATAATATATTTTTGGACCACTACCAATTGATCAAAATCTTACAGATCAATATGATAAACCAACAGATTGCCAGCATTTGGGGTGATTCTTCAGCAGCCCCAAAAACTCCATCGAGTCATGTTGTTGCAAAGGTTTGGGAGGAGTCCACTTTTACTCTGCAAAGCAGACTTAGCAGAGGCTTCCTTCTGAGGAATACTGAAAGACGGTCTAAAGAGGCTCGGGATATAGTTAGAGGGTCGGTCATGGTGCGGCCAGAGGCTATAGTTCAGGAGAGCTGTGTGATGGTGCGAATTCAAACGGGGTTCGCTGGCTTTTCCTGCCAAAAATGGTGGGCTCCCCTGGCATAATTGGAGGTCGTTAAGTGACTCCCCTGGGTCCCTTGTGCTGTCCAATGATCGCGACTCAAGTGGTTCTATATAGAGGGGTCTTACGCTCTTGGAAAATCTCTCACTACACGGTCTCGAATCCTTCTTGTCACAAGGAGGTTTTAGTTATGGAGAATGGGTTCTTGTTTTCCTTTTTATCTCATGAGGATTGTGATTGGATTCTTAGTGGTGGATTGTGGTTCTTAGGTAAAAATAGGTTTTTATCTTTGTAGATAGATACAAGTTTTGATTGCGTATTAGAGTTCATTTTTAGGGTCATTATTTGGGTCGAATTTTTAGAGTTATCTTTGAATTTATGGGAGAAGAAGGTGTTGATTAGTATTGCAAATTCTATTGATCAAATTGAGACAATTGATGTGGTTACTAAATTTGTGTTTCATGTGCTCCATGTTAGATCTTGTGTCTACATTGATATGGATAAGCCACTCTTGTCTTTGATTATTTTATCTTCAAAATTCAATTTTTGGAGGTAACAAGTTATGGCTAAAGATTCTACAGTTATTTGTTTCACATGCTACAAAGTGGAAAAACCACTCTTTGGTAACTTGTAGTCCAAAATTGGCTCAAAATGTTTAGAGAAAGAAGATGTCTTTTCTATTTCAAGAAATCATAGTTGCATCTCAAAGAATGTTTGTTGAGACTAGGTAGTCTAAAGATAATGATGGTGCAGTAAATTACAATTTTACAATTGAGGAGCTATGCCCCTATTATTCCTTCACCTAACAATGTATCGAGAAATTAGGAGATGATGACCCCTAATGATTGTGCTTTGGTATTCCCTACTCCTTGCATTAATTACTCTAGAGCTTGTGATAGTGCTTCTAGAGATTCCATGATTGTAGATGTTCCTAGTTTGACAATGTTGTCAACAAAAAAGTATAATAAGGGCTCTATATATGGTCTAGTGGATAGGTCTACAGATGGAAAGCAATGCTCTTTGGAGTCATTAGGATTTAAGCCACTATGATTTGTTGTTTTGTGACTTATTTATTAGCTACATGCTTTTGTATGACATTTGGGTTGTCCTTTGTACAAATTTTGGTGATTTCTTCTATTGGTTTAGATCTTTAATTTTGTGGTGCAATTAGTTTATTGTCTTCAAATCAATTTTCAAGCTTTGCATTGTTGATCTTTGTTGTTATTTTTTTAGTTGTTTGTGGGGCTTCAATGTCATATCTAAACTAGTATTTGTACAAGGGTTTGGGCCCTTTCAAAAACCTACCTTTACTCTATGTAGAGGAGGGGGACAAACCACTCAATGACCCTAAGTCACGGAGAGCCGGGAGTTGAAGGTTACCCTAATCAAACTGAACTGCATAGGTGTTTAGGGAGTTGGAGGATAGAGAATGAAGAGAACTCTCAATACGTTTTTCACTCTACTAACTTAGGAGCTTAGTTTGAACTAAGCAAGCAGGTTGTTGGAATTCCAACTGTACCTTAGATAGCTCTCTTCCAAAGGACAACAATGTAGAATAGGGATGACAATGTGGCGTGGTGGCATCTCATAAGTGTGTTGGCCTCCGTATGAACAAAAAGTGAAAAGACACAGAAATAATAATAGAAAACCTACTAAGCAACTTAGCTAAAGGTTTACTGTGATGAAAAAAGCAGGAAATAACAAAGGGACTAATATAATGTAAGGAATATTATGGAAGAGAACAAAGGTGGTGAGAAATAAACTTAAGAAAGGTCTAGTTCTCTGGAAAGCTCCACATGAATGAAGTACCTACACACAACAAAGTAGGGGAAAATGTTAGGGTTGTTTTGGGGCTTATCACAGTCAAACCCCCATTTTGGTGTTTCCACCTCCACGGATAGCCAAATAGATAGAAAATTAGAAATGCAATAAAGAAAGTATGTTGGAAAGGAAAGAATACTGAATACTACGAGAAACACTATGTTACTCAAACCTAATAACAAAGTAATGGTACGTGAGCAATACCACCCTCAACCAAAGGTGCACAAGGCCAATGAGAGAGGAATGCAAGTCTACAACCATGGCAAAGTCGATGTGGCTGCAGCAACACCGAAGGAAGTCTCGCAAGACACCAAGTTAGAGCTTCTATGGTAGATGTGAAGAATGTTGTGATGTTGGGATGGTTAATAGTTCAACAAGTAGCTCAAGAGTTGCTTGAATTTGCTCCAGAATTGTGTAGAATGTGAAAAAGCATGTAGAGGAATGAAGGAGAATGGAGAGTAGTCATTTGAAGGTCAATTAGGAGGGAAAGAGTCATTCAAAGGTCATTTGAATGGTGTGTTGGTGTTTTTTCCAGCTAAACCTTGAAAATTCTCAAAACCTTGATAGCCAATCATTATGCTTAAGAACTTCAAGATTAGTGGCCAATGAACGGGAAATGGATTCTACACTTTTCTTCCTTGCACTTTAGGCTCTACAAAAGCTAGGAGGGTGATCCTATGTGACACTAGATGCATATATTTAACCTATGATGCAACACAACATAATCCAGATAAACTTCATACAATACAACAAGAGTGTGTATGGCTGCCTTAAATAATGGCACACCCCTTGTTCTCATTTCATTATAGGCATGAATTTGAGACACAAAATAGCAATAAAACTAAAGCATTCAAAGGTTGAATGTATTTGAATATTGTTTCTAAGGAGGGGAAAGACAACTATGCAAGACCATTGCTTACCTTGGGCTACAAAGTCACATATTATGCACATAATACCATAATACTATAACATAATCTTGATGACCTACAAACTTCTACTACATTATGACAAAAAGGTCTGCTTAAGCCTGTCATGAAATCATACTTAGTAATCCATTTGAAAATATAATACCTTCGTTACCTATCTGCAAGCATTTACACCACTCCTTGAATGGAAAGCAAAGAAACAAACAACTCAAACAACAAATTCATTTGAAAAACCTCAATAAATTTCTTATTTCAATTCAAAATATATTACATTCTAGACATGGAGACAATTGCATAGCAGTGTATATTAATGTCTTTGCAATCAAGTTATAGGAGTATTACAATATATGGACTTATAACATATGGACCTTTACCCTTAGCATTCAATAATTCTAGTGCATAGCCTCCTTCATGGTCAAAACCTAAAGCTAAGAGCCTTCCTAGAAATTAGAACCCCATACATTTGGCCTTGAATTCCTTCTTATAGAAATGAAGGGGCAAACAAGCTTTGAGCCAAAATGTACACATATCCAATACTCATTTGACCGACACCAAAATACATTCCCCAAAAGAAATTATATTTGCAACTCGAGAGGGGGAAATTCATATGAGACAAAGTTCCTTTGCACATTGCTTGAAGAAGATAATTATCGCCCTCAAAAGGGCATTTGTCTATCGTTGCAGCAAACGTCACCATATCGGCATGTCAAAGAGACTCCTAATAGTGTCTCACTGAGATTCCACTGTCACCTAGATGCAGCTCTATCATTCCATCGAAGATACCCAAAAATGACTCCAACTGATGTGATGAAGTCTCTCTAATAAACGTTAATCATCACCTCAAACTCATGCTTCAAGGCATCCAACTTTATGTCCTTGCCACACGTCAAACTCTCACTATCCTATAGGGTCAAACTGAGTCAATGCTTCCATTCGACAAGATGGCGAGTTTCTACCCCTTGTCCATTTATGCCGCATCATTCACCTTTTCGTATCATCAAAGGGACTCATTATTTCATCTTGCTCACATGTGTCTGTCTCTTTGATGAAGTGCTTATCGGGATGTCGAGGGGACTAGCCACTAAGTCTCACCGAAATTCACCTATCAACCCAATGAAGAACCTTCAGCTAATGCAAACTCTTGTTACCTCATGTCACCCATCACTTAAATGAATTGAGTGGTAAAATTTTTTCTGCGATGTGAAGAACCTACATGATGCAAAAGAACTACAAAAGCCATCACACATCACGAAAAAGGTTAAGTGAGCAAAAAGACTTTGGCGATGTGAAGGATGGAAGTGATGTGAAGGAGACACAAGTCATTGCGTGTCATGGAAGTGAAATGAAAAGGCCAAATGCTTGTAGCGATATGTGATGCAAAGGAAATGGGTTCATCACTCATCGCAGAAATGAAACCGATGAATGATAGAGTTTCAGTGATGGGCAATACAAAGAATTTAAGCAGCGATAACAAGAACATGCTTTAAAGTTGTTCATAAAGAAGGGGTTGCCTAGGTAAAACAAAGCATGGGGACTTAGAAAAGACTTAAGACCATACTCAACCTAGGGTATAAAGGTAAAATATTTGAAAGCTCCAACTTTATTAAACACCATCCCCCAAACCAAAATGAGAAGAAAATACCACGCAACAGGGTAAACAAGAAACCTAGGCATAAGGGGTCAGTAACCACATGGGTGCATAGGCTTAAAATGTGATGTAGATAACTAAGAACATATTGAACATTTCAATGAAATATTAGACAAAAAGAAAAAGGATTAAGAAGGAAGGAAAATATGCTAAGTAAAACTCACCCACATAGCATAAAACCCTAAACCCTTGTGATAAAAACCATGACTAGTAGACAAGAAACAAGGTCAATGAGATAACCAAACAACTTCTCAGGTTAGTGGAACATAAAATTTTAAAGGTTCCACTAGTGGCTCTGACTGGGGATGCATGCCTCTTGCGAGCATGGCAAGATTCTAGATCTCTGGGAAGTAGACCAAGTGCCAAGTCCATTAGGTGCTCTGTAACTTCTCCTTTATTCAATTTTTTAAACTTCATTTGATGGCTCCAGACCACCAAATGAAAAGAAGAACCAATGTTTTCCTCTATCAAACATGCTATTTTATGTTGTTTGCACTAGGCCAAGTTTGATAACATTGTCATTGTATGTCTAAAAACCAATATCAAGACCAACATGCTTAACCACACCACTATTAATTCTGATGCCTCCATTAACTCTGTCAATTTGATATTGGAAGTCAAGCACTAACTGAAATCCATATTCATTATGAAATTTTATCATATCAAGCTCATTTTCATGTTCCACCAAAACCTCATCCATATGAACTGAGAAATTGAAACATTCATAGTCCACTTGACCACTGACATCATAAAATTTGGTATCATATTCAGGAACCTCATTGAATTGGATACCATGACACAAGCACACATCTAGGAATTTTGTTTTAGCTACATCAAAACACTCCTTGGTGTCATGGAAATGAAGATCATATGCATCACCAACATCCCAAACTAGGTAAATGCACTCATCTCAAGTTCAATAACATAGTCCAACTCAATTTTCAAATCATCATTTAGCTCATTGCAAAATGTTTCAGAGGAAGGCTAAAATAATTCAGAACCTAGCCCTGTGTCAAAATTTTCATACCGACCTCTTGTAACATATGTACTACTGCAATTGTCATCTGATAGGAAAATATCTAACCCGAATTCAATAGATCCACCATAGCATGGTTCTTGTTCACCAAATAATGAGAATGTGTCTTCATCAACTTTTACACTATTGCACCCCTCATTCAAAACAAACATATCCATTTTCATACTATGAGGACTGGAAACATCAACAAAGAAACAACCACATTCAATTTCACATTCACAACATGAAACCCATTGTTACTTCCATCATTTGGTTGCTCCACACATAGGTCAAAAAGTTTTGAAACATCAACACATTTTGAAATTTCATTGTTAGATAAATCATCAAGCTTTTCAATATTATCAATTAGTAATAATATTGATCCAAGATCCATGTGTTTGTCATAATGCATAACTTGATCGTTCCATAATGAATCCATTCCATCAATGTGCACATTGTCATCCTCTTCATGTATAACTAACATTTCCATCTTCGCTTCATACAAACAGTCACAAATAGTAGGGACACAAACATATTCATTAGCATCATCAACATATTCATCACATTTGACATTGTTCTTAGGATCAAGATACTGAACACACACGTTTTTATCCTTAAAGTCAGTATCATCCATAGGGTCAATATGCTCCATTGATAGCAAACCCGAACTACATTCTAGGTATTCATCAAATGAAATTTTTTCATTCACTTGAGCACAAGTGACTTTATCAACATGCATATCATTGCATCCTTCATATGAAGGAAAAACCTCTAGATCATCTTCATAGGAGCATTCATAATCCTCAAAAGAATAATTAGGTCCACTATCATTATGATCCTCATCACAAGAAAACTCATCATTACATAAACTATGCTAACCCGAACTACATTCCAGGTATTCATCAAATGAAATTTGTTCATTCACTTGAGAACAAGTGACTTTATCAACATTCATATCATTGCATCCTTCAGATGAAGGAAACAGCACTAGATCATCTTCATAGGATCATTCATAATCCTCAAAAGAATAATTAGGTCCGCTATCATTATGATCCTCATCACAAGAAAACTCATCATTACATAAACTATACTCAAAAATTTCAAAGTGAAAGCTTAAATTTTCATTTTCAATATCTTGACCACTGATTTGCAATGAGATCCCCTTAACACTTGCACATGTATCTTTATCTTCATCACTGATATACTGATCTGCATATATGTTGCTTGTGGGCTGATTACAATCATTATCCTCATTCAGACAAGAAGATGGATGTTCATTTTTTGATATACCTTTTTCAGTTGTTTGTATTGTGTTTTGATTTTTCTTAATAGGGCAGCTGCTACTAGCATTGTGAGAGATCATATTTTGTGCATAATCACATTGAGCTCCTTCAACAATCTTTATCCAATCAAGTACTTGTTCAAAACTGTGAGGCTTCAATTCCTTTGGAAAAGTACTCAGCCCTGGCTCATACATTTCATAAAACAAATCAATGCACATTGGATACTTAGGTCTGAATTTTTTTGGGACCTTCATCAAGGCATCCAAAAATCTTGCAAATAAATCATATGGTGACTCTCCCTTGTATCTCTTCATGTCATACAACTCTTGGAAAAAAGACATCTAATCAACACTACTTAAATTTTGTTCATGTTTGACTTGGAGCTCACTATGATTTGTGTGTTGTAATGATGGAAAAATCAAGACAACAGAAGCATTATCATCTTGAGAATCATTTCTATTTTCTTATCCATGAATTCCATTTGCATAAGGTGTGCTAGGATAACCAACACTTCTAGCCATGTGTCCCTTCATCATTGAACATTTTGAATTATTTTCAATATCCATAACAATTTGATACGCATGATGAAGTGTTGTAGGATCTTTATCTCTTAATAGATAGCTCATTTCTTCATCAAATGCACCCAAGTATACAACCAAACACATTGCATCATTTGGTCTCATACTAATAGGAATATCCCTTATTGCCTTTACAAATTTGACATTGAAGGCAAGAACCAACTCTTCTTCTTTTTGGATGTTCATAAATTTTTGTCCCACTAAACTTGGATCAATTCTTTCACCAAATTGTTCTATGAATGTCGCCACGAGCTCATTCCACAAAGAGATAGAACACACTGGAAAATACAAAAACCAATAGTTGGCATCTTCCTTTAGAGATTGAACAAAGAACTTCATGACAAAATCTTCATGACTTAATTCATAATCTCCCATCAAATCTAAAAAATCTTGCAGATGTTGAGATGTTGATTCTGAGCTTTTCCCTTCAAACTTTGGCAAGTGTTTTCTAACTTCATTAGGAATGGGGTTTGGGAAACTTTGAATACCATTAAAATTTAATGGTCTATATCTTTTCACAGAGAAAGGCCTTCTTTGAGGACATAGCTAAAATTGTACTGTTGTTGCATTGTAGGATTTAAAAATATATAAAGAAAGTCATAATAATTTGGTTAGAAGGTGATTCTCTGAACATTATTAATAATTTGAAGAATTTATCTCCTCCATCTTGGACAATTGAGGCCTTGATCAAGGATTCCATTGAAATTATTAAATCCTTTGATAATGTTTATATTTCCCATATTTTGAGAGAGGGAAATAAGTTAGCCAATTTCTTTGCTAACTTTGGTGTTAGAGATAGTAAGGTTTGGGATTTAAATGATCCCCTCCCTTATGAGGCCACGACTATTGTTATAAATGAAAATTAATTTATTCTTCAAGGTGTGCACATCCTTGCTCACATGGTGGCATATCATTAGGAAGGAGGGTATGGTTATGATTTTGAGTAAAGGCTATCATATGGCACAAAGTTCAAATTCATTATGTTTTGTTTGTCCTATGGTTGGATTCTCACGGATTGTGGGTGTTAGTTGCATAAGCTTCTAGACTCTTATGTTGGATTTTTCAATTATGTGTGGTGTTTGCTGCTTCCTTCTGAGTTCCCTATTGAGTTCTTGGTCTCTATTTTCCATCATCATGGGTGGGGACAAAAACCGCGTTGAGCCCAAATCCTATGACACAACGAAGTAGAGAAAGGAAGTGTGGGCGATTTTAGAGAAGGGTGGCCTAACTCCCTTCATGGAGAAACTGCATGGAAATAATACTCAGTTACTACTTTGGTTGAGAAAGGGTGGAAAGGGAGAACCTTGGAATTGGGCGGTAGGGAAATTGAGGTGGATGAGGAATTCATAGCCCAGATTACTGGCCTTTTGATTAAGGGCATGAAGGTGTATAGGGATAAGAAAGAGTCACTGGCCGCGATGTCTCTTTTCTTCAAGAAGAATGAGAGTGATGACTTGAAGCCTACGAAGAGTGGAGGGTATCTAAGGACTTCCTTGAAGGCTCTCTGGCGAGATGTTGTCGAAGAAATCATGAGGTATGTTACCCTAGAAGGAAGGTATACGACCATTAAAAATTACCATTTTCCATTGCTTAATCATTTTATGCACAAAAAATGTGTGTCATTTCCATATTATTTGTTGGTGTTGATGGATTATGGGATTAAAGAGCATAGAAAGAACCCCAAAAAACCTATGTTGCATGCAACATTGATTCTTTTGATATATGAACATGTTAAATGATCTGTAAACTCCTTGCTATGAATCACTTAACAAATTGTTAGATTCACCAGGATACAGATTTAAAATTAAGATCGTAACCAACGATGCTTGTGAATTGAGCAAATAACCACATAAAACATAGAAAAGTAAAGAAGCTGATAGAATCATGCACCAAGAAAAGAGAGACAAAGAGATTTGATAATGGAGTTCAGCAGTTTCTGGCTACGTCTCCAGATCCGCAAATAAGCGTGATCGATGCCATTACTATGATGCAACTTATTTTACATCAGCATGGTCTTTCACTGAGTTACAATCTGCTTCCCAGGAAGATTCTTGCACTTTAGGCTCTTCCTACTTCCACACTGCAATGACAGGATCTTTCTAGCAACATTTTCGTGCCTAACTCCTTCGTCACCTTTACAATGTTTTCAAACAATAAAGCTGCAACTCTCTCTCACACAAGAGTACATAAGCATCAAGCCTTTACAGAGGACTCAAAAGTCGTACAAAATCTCTCAAAGGACTCACTAAGTTCTTATCTCTACTCCCTAGAGACCACCTAGCTCTCAAACGTCTCCAATAACTCACTCTAAACCCTTTACTAAGAGAAAATAAACTCTCCAAGAGTTTTTACAAAGAATGAGATCACTCAAGAAACACCCTCACACCTTTGAATTCTGAATTTCTGAATAGCTCCTAAGAGCATACCTTTCCCTCCTTTTATACATGAAATTAGCCCAATTAGGCTTAACAAAAACATTAAATGTCTAACCCCCTTTTAACCATCGTACAATGCTAGCTTGTTTTTAATTAACCCCCTTTTTGTCATTTAATTAGTTGGGTTTTGTTTATTTTTGGCTTTATAGCCATTTGGTTATAACCTTTTTGATGGCTCTAGTACCTTGTTTGACTGAACCTTTGACCAAACATAACTCGCACGTACGATCTCCTTTTGACGCGATTCAAGTTGTGTTGGAATCCTGTCGGTGAGCTCTTCAATCTGAGACTGCTTTCACCTGATTTGAGGACAGTCAATTTTCCAGTCAACCATCTAGCATCCTTCGTCCTTATTGAACTTTGACTGAGCATATCTCAAGCAAACAGACACCTTTTGATGCACTTCGAGTTGCATCAGGATCGTATTGCTATGCTCTATGTATTGATGCCAGTTCCAAGAGATTCTGAAGCTACTAGATTTTTGAGGCCTTCAAGATCCACCTGGATCATTAAAGCACATGATGTCCAAAAGACTTTGGTTACTCTGAAAGCTAAAGCTAGGGAGGGTTATGATACTGAGTCTGGTGAGGAAAGGGCTTCTAAGAAACCAAGGAAGAGGAGGCTTGTGTTAAATAAAGATTCTGAGTCGGACAAGGATGATGATGTTGATTATGTCCCTAACTTGTATGCCTTTTTGGAGGAGGGCCCAATATCCTCTGTTCTAGGTAAATCTGAGAAAATGAAATTGATTGAGGGAGTGGGCTATATGACTTGCAGTGATGATGTGGAGGTGATTATTCCTTCAAAGGGGAACAAAGACTAAAATGATCTTTATGGGGAAGCTTCCTCTCCTCCCCCCGCATCTAGACTTGTGCAGGATCCTGAGGAGGGAAGTCGGAAGAGAAGAGTTTTGAAGAATGCCCCTTTCTCTGTGGCTAGTGGCTTCCATGGTGAGGATGTTCTAAGCGTTGTCATTGGGTTTCCTAAGCAGAAGGATAGAATTGTGGGTGGTGATCAAGCTGTGGGAGCTAAGAAATCAAATGCTGAGAGGATTTAGAAGAGGTTGGTTGTTGCGGAGCAAATTGCTATTTCGATTCATAGGATGAAGTCTCTTGTGTTCCATGAGAGTTATTTTGAAGAGGATGTTGCTGTGGGAAATTGCATTGAAAAATTTGATAGGTAGGATCTTCCTAATGTGTTGGGTTCGGCTTGTGACAGTGTCAATGTTATTTCTAAAATTTTTAAATGGTTTTTTCATGAGATTAATAGGACTAATGTTCACATTAGAAGAATTTCTTGCAAGGTTGAGGATCCTATGATCCAAAGCCAAATTAATACTTTAATGGTTGGTCTCAATACTATAGCTAATACTGTGGTGGAGGAAACCGTCAATCTAAAATAGAGTATGGAGGTTAGAATGTTCTCCCTTAAGGAGAAAATTGAAAAAAAATGGAATATGGTTATGAAGAGTGGAGAAGATCCTAAAGTCTTGACTAGGTCGGACTCTGTGAAGGATTTTTCCCCTAATAAGAGAAAGGAAATTTTGTCTGCTGATGATATGGTTGCTAAGGGTAAGTTGACTAGGGAGGAGTATGTTGCTGCTAAAGGTGTTGGTAAAGGTTTTGTTTTGAGTTGTGAGGTAAAAACTAGTGGGCTTGGGGTTAGGACTAGAAATAGACTAAAAAATCAAGTTGGGGCCTTGGGTTTGAAGGTTTCTAATATTGGGGTTAAGGGACAAAAGCTTGCTGCTAGTGAGATGGAAGCTATTGAAATTCTGAATAATATGTAGTGGTGTGTGTTGTTTTTTGGATTCTTTTTGGTTGGTGGTTTGCTGTCGTTGGGCTGATGGTTGTTTCTTGATGTTTCCTTTTTGAGTCAGTTGTTCCTTTTTGTAAAGGGTTTCAGGCCCCTTCAAAACCCATTTTTTGCCCCTAATCAAAACAATCCTTATACAAATATTTATGTGATTCATTCCTTTCCTACTGAAAACCATTAACTCTCAACTTTCTCAACTCCCTTTCTCTTAGTGCTAACACTTCACTAAATAAGGGAACATAAGTTTTTCTAGGACTTTCAAACACGGTTTTCATACATAAGATTATCCTTCTTGAAAACCAAAATATGCAAAATACCTGGATATGTTGCAGTTGATGCAAATTCATCTTCCTGACTGGAAATTTTATAGATTTGAAACTTTCTTCACATCTTCATGAGGTTCTTTTGATAGAGTTACCACCTCTCTTCATAGAGGACTAAACTTCAAACAAAATGAAGCTCTTTAAAGCTTAATTTCATTCAGGTTCTCCTCCAATAGCTGAGATACACAAATTCTTTTAAATCGACTACAATAAAACCTCTTCCAGGTCTAAAAACTTTCATATTTGGAAAATTTTGTTGACATCAAGATTTCTCTCTCCAACTAGAAGAATTTGCAAGCCTATGCAAATTTTTGTAGACACCTCTCCTACAATTTCAATACGTTCATTAATAGAGTCACCACCTCTCTTAAGAAGACAAAATATTCAACAATTGAAACATCTTCAATGATCATATTTCTTTCTTAGTTCTTTTCACTAGCAGAGCACCATGTATCATGAAACTTTCAGGTATGCTACAACAATTTCTTTCTCCAGGTGTGAAGTCCTTCATCATCTCAACCAAATATTCAGATTAGAAAACTTATCGACTCATTCAAAATTGGTAATACTGGAGCTATCCCTGGCAGAGTCGTCAATCTGTTCGTGACTCAAATGGGAAAATAAGATTCCACAATTTTCAATCTCTCATTACAAATAATAGTTTGAGATTTTAATGACTCTTTGATAGGACAGTCTGCAACTAAATTTTAAAGTTCATCCCCAACAGAGTCGCCAATCTATTGGTGTTTTTCCCAGTTGGACCTTGAAAATCCTCTAAAGGATAGCCAATCCTTATGCTCAAGAACTTCAAGATTAGTGGCCAACAAGTTGGGAGATAGATTTTACACTTTTCTCCCCTGCACTTCAGGCTCTACAAAACCTAGGAGGGTGATCCTATGTGACACTGGATGCATATATTTAACCTATGTTGCAACACAATGTAAAGAAGATAAACTTCATATAATACAACAAGAGTGTGTATGGCTGTCTCAAATAATGGCACACCCCTTGTTCTCATTTCATTATAGGCATGAGGTTGAGACAAAAAATAACCATGAAACTAAAGCATTAAAAGGTTGAATGTATTTCAAGATTTTTTTGGGGATGGGGAAAGACAATTGTCCAAGACCATTGCCTACCTTGGGCTATAGAGCCACATGTTATGCACATAATACCATAATACTATAACATAATCTTGATGACCTAAAAAATTCTACCATGTTATGATAGAAAGTTCTACTTAAGCTTGTTATGAAATAATACTTAGTAATCCATCTAAAAATATAATACCTTTGTTGTGTATCTACAAGAATTTACACTACTCATTGAATGGAAAGCAAACAAATAGACAACTCAAACAACAAATGTGTTTGAAAAACATCAATAAATTAATTATTTCAATTTAAAAGATATTACATTCTAGACATGGAGACAATTACATAATAATGTATATTCATGTCTTTGCAATCAAGTTACAATCTTGAGTATTACAATACATGGACTTACAACATATGGACCTTTACCCTTAGCATTCAATAATTCCAGTACATAGCCTCCTTCATGGCCAAAACCTAAAGCTAAGAGCCTTCCCAGAAATTAGAACCCCATACACTTGGCCATGAATTCATTCTTATAGAAATGAAGGAGAAAACAAGCTTTGGGCCATAATGTACACATGTCCAATACTCATTTGACTGATACCAAAATACATTCCCCAAAAGCAATTATATTTACAACTCGAGAGGGGGAAATTCATGTGAGACAAAGTTCCTTTGCACATTGCTTGAAGAAGATAATTCCCACCCTCCAAAGGGCATCCCTCTATTGTTGCAACAAATTTCACCATATCGATATGTCAAAGAGACTCCTGATACTATCTCATTGAGATTCCACTATCACCTCAATGTGGCTCTATCATTCCATCGTAGAGACCCAAAAATGACTCTAACCGATGTGGTGAAGTCTCTATGATAAATGTTAATCATCACCTCAAACTCATGCTTCAAGACATCCACCTTTACATCCTTTCCACGCGTCAAACTCCCACTACCCTGCGAGGTCAAACTAAGTCAATGCTTCTATTTGATAGGATGGTGGGCTACTACCACCTGTCCATTTATGCCACATCATTCACTTTTTCATAGCATCAAAGGGACTCATTATTTCATCCTACCGACATGTGCCTATCTCTTTGATGAAGTGCTTATCGAGATGTCGAGGGGACTAGCCACTATGTCTTGCTGAAATCCACCTATCAACCCAATGAAGAACCTTTAGCTAATGCAAACTCTTGTTACCTCCTGTCGCCCATTTCTCAAATGAATTGAGCGATAAAAGTTTTTTCATGATGTGAAGAACCTGCGCGATGTGAAGGAACTACAAAATCCATTATGCATTGTGGAAAAGGTTAAGTGAGCACAAATACTTCATCGATGTGAAGGATGAAAGTGATATGAAGGAAAAACAAGTTATTGTGCGTCATGGAAGTTAAATGAAAAGGCCAAATGCTTGTAGGATATGCGATGCAAAGGAAATGGGTCCATCGCTCATCACATAAATGAAACCAATTAATGATAGAGTTTCAGTGATGGGCGATATAAAGACTTAAGTGGTGATAATGGGCACATGCTTTAAAGTTGTTCATAAAGAAAGGGCCACCTAAGTAAAGCAAAGCATGGGGACTTAGAAAAGACTTAAGACCATACTTAACCTAGGGTATAAAGGTAAAATATTTGAAAGCTCTGACTTTATAAAACACCAACCCTCAGACCAAAATGACAAGAAAATACCATGCAAAGAGGTAAACGGGAAACCTAGACATAAGGGGATGGTAACCACATGGGTGCATAGGCTTAAGATGTGACTTAGACAACTGAGAACCTAGCTAGAAGGTCAATGAAATATTATACCAAAAGAACAAGGATTAAGAAGGAAGGAAAATATGCTAAGTAAAATTCACCCACATAGCATAAAACCCTAAAACCTTGTGATAAAAACCATGACTAGAAGATAAGAAACAAGGTCAATGAGATAACCAAATAGCTTCTTAGTTCAGTGGAACATAAAATTTCAAAGGTTCCACTAGGGTGTAGGGATATTACATTTCGTCGCCAATGGAGAATGTAACACCTCTGTAGATTCGAAAGGCAGGAATCCTATCAGGATGGCAACACACCACATAGACATCTGTGTGCTAGATACGCATCCTTGACAAAAATTCCCCCAACAACACTATAAATAGGCACCAAGTGGATGGGGTATAGATGGATGATGTGGAATTACATGGTCGGGTTTGATTTTTCTAGGGTGAAGGGTGTAAAAGGGGAATTTGCAAGGGAGTGAAAATTCACACCTATACATTTTTCCCCCACTTTAGCGAACATGAGTGCTAATGAGTGTTTGGTAAAGTAAATTGAAAGAGTTCCAAGAAAATATACTTGAACTATCGAGGAAGCAGATCGCAATTTGGCATGCTCAAAAGCTCAGGGCATGAAAATGGCTCCACGGGTACTCTCTCATGAGGAGGATTGAACAAAGTGCACCAGAGGCCCGTAGACCAATGGTGAACAAATATCACAGGATGAAAGCACTCCACAGGTCCTCCAACTTGAGCAGAAGACGCTCCCTAAGTGCTCAGTCCTAAAGGAAGCTCGATTTAAGGGACTTCACATAGTCAGATTGGAAAGCAAATTCAAAGGTGCACCTGCAAAGCAACATGTTAATCCACAAACAAAACATGTTAGAAAACAAAAGGAAGCCACACAGGCAAGCAAGTAGACAGTCACATAGATAGTCAAAAAATTGGAGGAGATTTTAAAGGGGTCCCTCAAGAACCCTTCAAAAGAAAAGGGGTCCACTCAAGGGACAGTCAGTTTGAAAGCGCAAGAGTATTTTTCACAAATCAATTCAACATTAAGGAATCCCTTTGAAATATCTCACTTCATCAAAGAATTTGAAAGGAAGAAAGTCCCCTTGCAGGGGGAAGGTCAGATTTTCACCCACAGGGGAAGGTGCTCCCTCCAAGGAGGAAAGTTTCTCAAACTCTTTCTTTACAAACTCATGATGAAGGAAAAGTATTATGCTAGGGGTCCTTGTTGAGGAATGCGATTTTTGAAAAATGAGATTTTCAACAAGAGATTTTTTTCCCACTGAATGCATCTTTTGAAAATTGAAGCAATATGAGAGCCCCCCCTTAGGATGGTGTGTTTTGAACACAAAGGCATGTGACATCTTAAGGAGAGAAAATAATGAATGAAAAGTGATGTTGTGGCCCGCAGAACATAATGAGATGTAACATGGTAATGTTGTCGCACACGTGAGGGACAACACATGAGCACCACAACATCACAAAGCAAGAAAAGAAGAGAGAAAGATGCAAAGAAAGGAAATACAATATCATAACAAACAAGAGACTAGGGGATCTAATATTTCAAGGTTAATGCTGCTCATAAATATAGATATAATAGTATAAATATAAATTGCCATCAACCCCCTACTATATCAGACCATGTGAAGAAGGCACATAAAGACAAAATGAAAATAAAAAATTGGGTCAACATGGAAGGGAGACCTAAATTCCCCCAACACTTTGCATTGTCTTGTATCTATGGGTTAATTTTTCAGGTTAGATTAGATGTTAACAAATCAATAAAGACTATAAACCCAAAGAACTATGAAGTACAAATGAAATTAAAAGCAAGAATGATTATACCTATCATTCCTTGAATCTTCCATGATTACCTCCATAGCACCTACTAGCTTGCAGCATATGATTGATGCCCTCAGATTGAGTGTGTGAGCATTTCGACTATGAGATCGTCCTATGCAAGTTTTGAAGGATTTAAAATAAATGTCTATACCTATGCCTATGACAATACGACTCAAAAATACAAATAACTATAATATTAATGTGCTAGAATAATGAAGTTCCTCTGTGTAATCTCAAAATGTGAGTAAAATAACATTTTATAGAAAATGCAATTTTAAATGAATGAACGAGATCGACTTTCGATGGAGACCTAAAATCAGAGGACAAGATTTAATCTGATAATCTCGAATAAGGGTTAGCGAAAAATCCTTAAACGAGTGGTCGAGATGTCATCTGAGAGAATTGAATTGACGATGGAGAATAAATGAGATAAATAATTAGAAAATAAAGATTTTCAAAAATCAAGAAGATAAAGACTCCCTGATTTGTGAGATTCAAAAAATCAAGAAGATAGGAGTTGAACTAAAGATCAGATTTTGAAAAATCAAGAATCTGCTCAATTACTTGATTTTTGGAAGAATATTACCATTTTGAATTAAATTAATTCAAAATATGGATTTTATGAGATAATAAATAATCGATTTTTAGATTATTTATTAAAATGGACTAACAGTGAAGAAAGTGAAATCATTTTAACTAATTTCATTTATTTAAAATGAGGGAAATGTTAATTTTGACAATTAAATAATTAAAGATAATTATTTAATTTAGAAGATATGATTAATAATTAAATAAATTAATAAATTCATTTAATTATGAGAATTAGTGACATATTAAATAAATAAATGAAATTGATTTATTTAATAATCAGAAAGAAATAAATGAAGAACGGTAATTTAAATAAATTAAGAAATTTATTTAATTAGGGGAAGACTTAGACAATTAATGACGTATTCAATAAATAAATAAAATTTATTTATTTAATAATCATGAAGAATAAAGGGACATGAATTAATTAAATAATTATGAATTATTTAATCAATAGTCAGATGTGGACCAAGGACATAATTAAATGTCATAATTATGCTAGGACGGAAGTAGTAAAAATAGAGTTTGTAGGCCTAGGTCATTTTGAAGTGTCTACATTTTTCCCCTCTTTGTCATAATGTAGCGTGTCACATTGTGACAAAGAAAATAAGTCAAATTCATGCCCCAGTGAAGGTATAGATTATCAATGCCCCCTCAGGAAATTTTTTAAATTTTGGGCCAGCGACAGAAAAATTTGGCAAGGGTCCTAATAAGTCAATTTGATGAGCAAAAAGACAATGGTGCAGATGGTTTCGGATTCTGACATGTTTAAGACAACCAACGGGGTGGTCAAAGTTGGTTAAAAGAGCCTCCAGTAATAACCTAGTTGACAGATGCCATTTTGACTTTTATAAATAGGTTGAGAAAGGAGTAAAAGTCAATTCATTTTCACTATTTACATTGCAAATTTGAGACCTCAGAGCGAAGAGGACTGCAACGACGATGGTGATTCCAGTGACAGAGCACTGTGGCAAGATCATGCAGACCTACAGGTGGCTAGAGGGCTCAAAGCTAGCGATATGTACCCCTAACCCCCTTTGTAATTTTCTCATTTTGCGTGTCAAAAGTAGGGTTTTAGGGCGAACAACGAATGTGTCACGACACATATGCGTGCATGCAAGCTGCATTTGACTTCGCATTCGATGCATTTGATGCATTGCGATGCAAGTGTAAATGGTTTTTAGGGCAGGCCAAGGGTTTGCAATGCATTCGCCAAAAACTGTGATACATTCACCTTTCTGAGCTGCATTTGAAAGTTAGAAAGCCGCATTTGTCATTTTGTGATGCAATTGCCTGTTTGAGCGATGCATTTCAATGGAATGACGCATGTGTCATATATCATGACATAAGTGCTTTGGTGTGACACAATTGAGTGATAGAACGATGCAATCGACATGTTGCGATGCATTTGAAGTACGATACAATGCAATCATTGTTTCGCAATGCAAGTGCAGGCAATGCGATGCATTTGACTTTGAATTTTACTAGGGCTGATTTTGATGATACTGACAATTGTCTAGAAGGTACTGACGCGTTGTTTGGATTTGTACAGAGATAGCTAGCCCCTATATACACGTGAGAGAGCAGATCCTTGAATTTCTGGTTTGCTGATCAGCTGACTCCGTAGGAGTGATGATGATTGATGTCATTAGGTTTGTTTTATGCTACCTATATGCCAGCTATTTAGGAAAATAGGGGACTACTGACTGCGTTATGCGAGTGATGGCATTTAGAGACATGCTCTTTCCACCTACCGATGGGAGAGGTGACCATTACACTTGAGGATGTTTACCGCATTCTACGCGTGTCGATCCGAGGAGAGCAGATCGTCTATGACCCTCACCATGGCCATCAGACCTTCACAGCATATTATCGGGATGAGGGCGTAGGACTAAGGATTCAGGGTTATGAGATCCGTTGGGAGTTTATGGTGGAGCATTATGCTCGATTCGATGCATTTCTGGCAACGTTGATCGACGGGATACTGATTCCCGACCATCGTAGACATGGGTTTCTCATTGGTTGGGGAGACATCCTAGTTTGGATGAGGTGGGACAGGACTGTGTATGCTTGGGGCCCTTATTTATTGGGCACACTCTACCACCAACTACACGAGGTTGTCTACAGGAGGGCCAAGAGTATATCATGTGGCACCTCATTGATGATGATTTGGGCTTGGGAGCACATAGCAATATTTCATCCACCTATTCAAAGACCACAACTGGCCGAGGGGATGCCTTATGCATATTACTATGCTAGTGCTCTACAACAGACATAGATGGCTGAGATAGGTTGGTGGCGGCATCAGATTGATACAATGGTGTCATTCATTTGGAGGCCGTATAGAGACTGCCAGCAGTGGGATGATGAGGTGGACCATCTCAGCCTTTTCCGATAGTACCGCTACCTAATTGGGAGGACAATGTAGAGCCAGCTGATCATAGAGATGTACCTTCCATAGCGTGTCCTGCAACAGTTCAAATAGCAGTAGGGTGTACCTGCGGGGACAACCGAGTATGCTTAGTCTTCCAAAGAGGTAGCTTGGGGGCTAGCGATTCCCGTAGCCTTTGCTAAGCAACAGATTGATGGGCTAGGAGCCCAGCCATGGGGATGGAGAGGTGGAGAGGAAAGTCCTGAGACCAAAGTCGATTATGACCTATGGTGGTAGGCACATAGACTAGTGCCACTGACAAATCTAGATGGGCCAACACCTGTGGACAGGAGGTCAGTTATACCACATGTGCCAAGGGCTAGGCGAGAAGGCAGAGATAGTGATAGAGTCAGAGGCCGGAGGAGGGATGGAGGCAGAGATGGAGGAAAGGGGAGGGATAGAGGCCGGGATGGAGGGCGAGATGGGGGTAGGGATGGAGGTTAGGGTGGAGATGAGGGAGATGATGGGGATGATGGAGGAGATGACCAGAGATAGAGGAGAGATGGTCAGAGACAGGGTAGGATGGTACGCCCATGTGTGGTGAGAGTAGCACTAGATGCTATCCCAGAGGTGGCCAAGAAGGGGGGAGAGAGGAGGAAGAATAACTGAGGCAGGAGGAGGAGGAGAGATAGGAGGAGCATGTGGCCGAGGAGGAGGGCTGACAGGAGGAGGATGTGGAGGAGAGACAAGAGGAGCATGTGACCAAGGAGGAGGAGAGACAGGAGGAGGATGTGGATATAGATGTGCCTCAAGATGAGGGAGTCGGTGGAGAGGATGCTGCAAAGGATGATGTTGATGATGATGATGCCATGGATGAGGCTAAGAGACTTTTCAGATGGAGGATGGTGGAGGGAGAGGATGGGATACCGTCTTTGTCGACATTGCCCCAGGATGCCACAACAGACCAAAGGGTGGCAGATCTTTAGAGGAGGTTGGATGAGAGTGTGGTAGAGGTCAGGACACTATGGGCGGAGCTAGAGGTGGCTCGAGTAGAGCAGGATCAGGAAGTGATCTATCAGTAGGATTCAACTTAGTAGTGTGTAGAGTTTGTAGCACTATGTTCAGGGCCATGCGGGGATATTGCTCGTGAGCTTGCTAGGGTGGGCACTAGATATGGGCAGTACATGACTCTATATGAGCAGGAAGTACCTCCCGAGCGATGAGATCCTACACTATCACACTCACAAACGAAGATAGGTAGTGGTCACAGATCATGGAGTGGGAGTGGTAGCAAGAGCCATACTAGTGTAGGAGGATCCACCTCCTCAGGGCACACATCAGGGCACAGGTCCCACCACTCACATAGGCATGCCTCAAGTCATCATTCGAGCCATAGTCATGGGTCCACCATTTTAGGGTAGAGATCTATATAGAGGTAGCCACCAGTGACAGATCATTTGGCCTCTCAGAGTTAGGCCGTAGTGTCATCACAGGTGTCTATTATCATGGAGATGATGCCATCCATGTTAGTTCCATTGGTTGCACAAATAGAGGCAACTATAGGTTCACCCATTATCTCAACACCAATCATAGATCCTCAACCACCACACTCTTCACCATGAGGGGATGATGAGAGCCTATCCCAGGGGCATGTTTGCTACATTTGGTTCTTTGTTATGACACATTATGTATAGATCATTGAGCATGCGAGCTCCATTTTTGGGATATTTTTTGACTCTATCCTTTGACATTGTATATTTTTGAGATGATGCTACATGATGATGCAATTTTGATGTGGGCCACATGTGTGTTATGCGATGTTATTTGATTTATGCATTATGATATATGTGATGTGATGCTTTATGTATGATGTTGATTTATGATGTATGATGGTACTTATTTATATGTCTTGTCATGTATGTCCTATGATGCTTACTTATGAGATGATGCCATGACGATGCAATGGTTATATATTATGTCAATTTTGTGACGCATAATGTATTTATTTAGGTGGATGCCATGTTTATGATTGTGTTAATGCAATATGCAATGAAATGTATATGATTTAATGTTATGGATGATGTATGTATGGACCTAATGCAATGTTTATATGATCATGGATGCACTTAGTTTTTTGTATGTCACAGGATATCATCATGAGATGGATGAGAGAAGATGACCAGACCGAAGGAGATGCATGTTAGTTCCTAGACCAAATCCTTCAAAACTTTACCATAGGACTTTAATATTTATTGCTCTTAATCATCATTGGGTAGAATATTTTAATGGCCAACAAACACCATGATATGACATAGATAAAGGTGTACAAGGTCGTACCATCACATAAGACAAGCAGTGATAGACAAGGATGATCACGACTCATACTAAGAGTACAATTTCCCCAGTCTTTTTGTTGCAATCAGCCACAAGCAAAAAAAGAGAAGGACAATTCATGAAACATCGTTGCTTCTCTAAATCCTGTTTCCAGGACATCCTTGAGAAACTAGCAGCATGATTTCCAAAATACAAAATAGTACCCTTATCATGATACATCATTGTTTTTCTAAATCCTATAATCAAGACCTCGCTGAGAAACTAGTAATCATGCATGTCAAAAGTTGAGACAAACACCATGATACATCATTGTTTCTCTAAATCCTATTATTGAGATCTCGCTGAAAACTAGTAACATGATAAAAAGACAAAAGACAAATACCAAGTGTTTTCCAAGTGTGTCTAGATACCCATTGTTTTAATGTCAAGATGTTAGGTTTGATGATGTCGAGATGCTAGGGTGTTAAGGTTTTGATGATGCCAAGATGACGAATGTCGAAGATTGCCAAATTTAGAAAGGACACATCCTGAATAATGTTGATGTCGAGAGGATTGATCCCTAAATGTCAAAAGGGATCCTTTGAAATGATGACGATGCCTAGGAAGGACACATCCTAAGGCATAAATGACAGAGTTTGTTCTTCAGAAGGACACATCTGACGAATACTAATGTCAAGAGGAGTGATCCTTAGATGTCAAGAAGATCCCTCAAAATGTCAAATGATAGTGACAATGTCTAGGAACGACAGATCCTAAGGCATGAATGACAAAGGATATTCATCAGAAGGACACATCTAAAAGATAACCAAGAGTTGATAGTTTGACAAGTTGTAATAATGTAACTTCTTTTGACCAAGTTTGACCAAAGTTTGGGCTAAGTTTGACTTGTGTTGACTATTTGTCGATATTTTCATGATGATATGATTGACAGGCTGATGAGATTGTCATGCTAAATAAATGATTTTTTCACTTTGTTTTAATGAGTTGTCATCTAGAAAATGATTTGTCTTGATTTGAAGACTTTTGACGTGTGTGCCAGTGTAGTGCTACGAACCCTAATGGACTAACCTAGTGCGGCCTCAGGGGCTCATCGACAGATGGCCTTGCCTAGGCCATACACTCATAGACCTCATTGTTTGACATGACCAATGACTTTGTCTTGATGACCAAAGATTGTGACATGATTTTATTTTGACCAACCTAAAAGTACTGACCTAATGTCTCGGGGACTCAAGTATGAGTCTTGCCTATGTAGAAAATACGTAGAGACAATGTAGTTCAGACAAATAACAAGACTGATTGATTGACATGACATACTTGACAAGAGATGACTATATTTGTGTTCTTCAAGTAGTTTGACATCTTGTTGTAGTTTTCTTCAGGACATTTTTTAATTTTTTAAGTATTTCTTTAGGACATTTTGCGATGTTTTTGGTCTTTTTTTAGGACTTTTGTGATGTTTTTGGTTTTTTTTTAGGACTTTTTATTAATTTTTGTCCTTTTTAAGGACTTTTTGCCACTTTTTTTTTTTAGGACTTTTTGTGATGTTTTTGGTCTTTTTTTAGGACATTTTCTAATTTTTTTGGTCTTTTTTAAGGACATTTTTAGCAATTTCCGAAACCATGCGTGACATCCACTACAGTTACATGATAAATTTTTTCCCCCAGTCAGCTCCAAGACTTAGCCAATTTTAAAGGATGTGAAAGGGATGTGCCTACGGTACCAGATGGACAGGATAGAGGAATTGATGTCAAGCATTTATCAACCATGAGAGGAAGGGTATGATGTCATGGCGATTGGCATGATAGTGATGGGAAATGTATTTCATCCTAAGCCAAGGTAGACAAAGTAATAGTAGATGGCAGAGCAATGATTGATTACGCATGGTGCCTGTTTGCTTGGTTTTCACCATGGTACTTATCCAAAGCGCCTATTTGCCATGTTTTCATTGTTCGAAAAATCATTTTTCTTTACTATTTTTTTCATTTTTCTTATTTTTTTGGTGTTGCCAAGATGTCTATTTGCCAAGTTTTCATCAAGGCAATGATTTTTTTACCATTTTTCAATTTTTTTGTATTTTATGGTTTTTAGCTCGATCTCCTGATGCTATGCATAGAAATTTTGGAGATGTAAACTATTGATAGGCTCTATCAGTTGTTCTCCATCTGGAGTCACTAGCTGATAAGAACTAGAACCAAAAGAAGATATAATGACATAAGGACCCAAATAGTTTGGTTCAAACTTGCTTGGTTTTTCCCTATCAGCCTAGTTCTTAGGGTTCTGCATGAGGACTAAGTCACCAATGTCAAATTTCCTAACCATAACCTTCTTGTTGTAACTGTGATAGAGACGGTTCTGATATGCTTGTAGATGGTTTAGGAACTTTTTCCTTCTTTCCTCTAACATCTCCAGCTTGTGTAGGCACGACTATCTATACTCCTCATCATTAGTTAAACCCTTCAAGGAGACTAGTAAAGAAGGAATTTCAACCTCAATGGGCAAGATGGCCTCAGCTCCAAAGACCAGGGCGAAAGGAGTGGCTCCTATAGGCATACAAATGCTAGTGCGGTAAGCCCACAGAGCAGGGTTTAGTTGAATATGCTAGTCATGACCAGTGTCATTGATAGTCTTTTTGAGGATTTTAACAATGGTTTTATTTGACGCCTTAGCTTGACCATTTCCTTGTGGGTAATATGGAGATAAAAAGTGATGTTGGATGTGGAATCACTAAAATAACTCATGAACATATTTGTTTTTAAACGGACGTCCATTGTCAGTGATGATGGATTGTGGAAAGCCATACTAACAAATGATGTAGTTAAGAATGAACTTGGATATTTGTTTACCAGTTATGTATGTTAGTGAGATGGCTTCAATCCACTTCGTAAAATACTCCGTGGCGGTGATGATGAATTTGTGGCCATTGGATGAGGTAGGATGAATCTTGCCCACAAGGTTGAGTCCCCATTGAACGAAGGGCCAAGGAGAGGTGATCGGCCAAATTTCCTGTGCTGGAGCGTGGGTCAAATCATTGTGGATCTAGCATTGGCAACAAGTCTTGACATATTCTATTGCATCCTTTTCAATGGTTGGCCAATAGTACCCAAGTCTCATTACTTTCTTGGCTAGAGTAGGACCACTCGAATGAGACCCGCATATATCATCATGTACTTCGCGTAAGGTTGTATGTGCTTCATTGGTGTCGAGACATCTAAGGAGGGTGTCATCAAAGCTGCGGTGGTAAAGGGTGTCACTAATGATAGCATATCTTGCAGCTTTTCGGATGAAGGACTTCCTTTGGTTATTGGACAGGTTAGGTAGAATGGTTTGAGACTTAAGGTAGTCATAAATATCTTGGTACCAGGGAGAGTTGGGACCAACAAGTTCATAGACCATCTCTGACTCTAGAATGTCATAGGCGGGGACCAACAATTGTTCTATTAGGAATTCCATCTAAGGCATGTTGCTTGGAATGTCGAGGAGAGAGCCTATTGTAGTTGTTACATCTACTACTTTGTTCTATGCTCTCGGAACTTGTTCAAAAGTTACCATATTAAAGTATGTTTGGAAACTGTCAACCATTCATTTGTAGGGCATTAGCTTCTCATCTTTTGTGTCATAGTCATCGTTAACCTAGTTGATGATGAGCTGAGAATCCCAATAGACATGTATTGTTCTAATTTTCCATCTTATGGCCATTCTAAGTCCCATAACCAGTGCCTCATAATTCGCCACATTTTTTGTGTATGGGAAAGCTATGTGGAAAGACTTAGGAATGGAATCTGCTTGAGGGGTGATGAATAAGATTCCTTCCCCTGAGCCATGATTACTGTGGGATCCATCAAAGTAGAGTCTCCAAGGTGACTTAGGCTCTGTATAGAATATCGACTCATCTGGAAAATCTGCCACTAACGAGTGATCACTTTGTAAAGGTGCATCCGCTAGTTGGTCTGTGATGACTTATCCTTTTATTGCCTTTCTTTCTACATATTTAATTCATATTTGCTCAGAATCATGACCTATTTTTCCAGACGTCTTGTTAATGCTGCCCAACTTAACAAATATTTGAGGGGGTTGATCTTTGCTACTAGTTGTGGCTTATGGCTTAACATATAATGTCTTAGCTTTTGTGCTATGAAGACCATGACTAGACAAGACCATTCAATTGATGTGTAGTTCATTTCATACTCGACCAATGTCTGAATAATGTAATATATAGCCCTTTCTTTTTCTTCTTGGTCATTTTGCGCTAATAATGCCCCCAATGCTGAATTAGTGGCAAAGATGTATAGGATCAATGGTTTTCCATGAATGGGCGGCATGAGGACTGGTGGTGATAGTAAGTAGTATTTTATGTGTTGAAAGGATTCTTGGAATTTATCTGTCCACACAAAGGGTATGCCTTTGTGCAAGAGATATTGGAATGGGTGAAACTTATAGGCCAATTGGGCTATGAAGCACCGAATGGATTGTACACTGCCTTGTAGGGTTCTGAGTTCATTGATTCCTTTGGGTGGAGTCATGTCTATGATGGATTTTACTTTTGCTGGATCAAAATCAATGCCTCTTCGAGAAACTATGTATCCCAAGAGTTTACCCGATGTTACACCGAAGACACATTTCTTAGGATTTAGCTAGACTTTGTATTCTTCTAGTCTCTTGAAAATTGTGTCAAACACCTTAAGACGATCCTTTCTTGTTATTGATTTGGCCAAAAGGTCATCCACATAATCTTCCATTATTTTATGCATCATGTCATGAAAGATTGTAGTCATAGCCCTTTGATATGTGGTGCCTGCATTCTTAAGACCAAATGGCATGACATTCCAATAGTATGTACCCCAAGGGCAAGTAAATCCTGTTTTATGGTGGTATTTTGGGGCAATACAAATCTGATTGTAGATGGAGAAACTGTCCATGAGGGACAACATCTCATATTCTGCTGTGAGGTCAACTATGATATCAATACTCAACAAAGGAAAATCATCTTTTGGGCATGCCTTAGTTAGGTCTCTAAAATCAGTCCAGACTCAGATCATTCCATTTGGTTTTGTTACTGGCACCATGTTAGATATCCATTCGGCATAATCAATAGACCGTATGAATCCAGCATCTAGAAGTTTCTTAAACTCATCCTTGACCAATAAAGCGACTTGAGGATGCATTTTGTGTAACTTCTGTTAACTGGTTTGGCATTAGGAAATAGTAGCAGATGGTGCAGAACTAGTTCTAGGTCTAATCCCGACATGTCTGCATAGGACCATGCGAAGTTGACTTTACGTTCTGCAAAGAATTTGTGAAATTCTGGTCTCTCTTCCTTAGTCAAGGATGCAACAAAGAGGACCATTTTGGGATCTTCTGTAGTTGATATGTTGTCTTCTATGGTTTCTTCTATTAGCATAGTTGATTTCTCTTGTGTTATGGGAAGAAAGTCCAATCGTCCATCTTTGGGCGCCATAGAGAGGTTTTCACTCGTAGATACGTCCTTTGTTTTTAATTTTTTTCATCAGAAGGTTCCTTTCAGTTTTCACCTAAAGACGTTTCATTTTGTATTTTATTTTTTATTTTTAATTTTGTGACTAGAGGATGGAGCAATCTTGTCGAAGTAGGCTGCACAATCTAAGTCAATAGAAAATCCTGACTTGTGATCTCCACTAGGCATGCCCTCACGTAATCCCATAAACTTTGTAATTGCCTCATCATTTTGAAATGTGTCCAAGACTGGCGGGCCTTGTTGGTCCCAATTGACTAGTTGAGGATAAACTAGGGAAATTCCATCGTCAGTGTTGGTGAATTGAGTGAAGGATGCAAAAAGCATGCAGATGAATTCAATGATATTGTAGATGAAATTATCATCATCTAATTCTACATCAGACTCTCCAATATTCTCCTTCACTTTTTTCATATTCGTTGTCAAAGTAAGGGGTGAATAACTTAGATTCATGATTGTCAGCGTCATTGGGTAAGTCAGATGGGTTGGACTGATGGGATTCAAATGGTGGGGTTTGTAGGTCATGGGGAATGGTAATGGGACTTTGACTATTTGGTGCCCGATCAATTTTAAATTGTTGCCAAAATATTTGTTCAAAGGTTAGTTCCCCCATTTCAACAAACAAATCATCGAGGCAACAATCACTTAAGGATTGTTTGGAGCCAAATTCCCACTCTTGGGAATTAGTTTCAGTGAAGGTTTCCTTAGTGGTCTCGAAACTTTCTGAAGCATGCACTCGCTCACTCAAAAGTTCATTGGTATGCCAATCATCATTGTTGGGCGATCCAAACCCTAATCCAAGATACTTTGGTATTTTGAAAGGTTCTATGGGCTCTCTTTGTCTAATTTTATTTCTACCTAGGCCACTAGTGCCATCATAGCCCTTAGCCTTCATTATGTCATATCCCTTGCCATATCTCTTAACTAGTAATGGGGGTACTTCAGCCATATCTTTATAGAGGAATCCTATAATATCAATAAGGTCCTCGTTACTCATGTCTCCCCATTTGATGAAAACTATTTTTGGTGGAACTTTGAAATTTTTTTTGGGTTCCATTCTAAAACATGGCTGACTATAGACCTTCAGAGACTTGGGGTATTGTTGTGATGCTATATGTCGTATGCAGTTTGAATTCTCCACAGCCGAGGTCCTGGATCTTGATAGTGGTTTCAGTCTTAGGATTTGTAGAAGATGGTGGTGTGGCGGAAGACGTGGATGGAGTGGATGTGGAAGATGATGTGAGTGTGGATGGGTCAATGTATTTGGAAGATGAGGGGCCAAAAGCCTCTCGATTGATAGGCACTCATTTTTCAAAAATACCCCTTAGGTTGGTAAAATATTGAAAAGGGTCGGGGTCACCATATATGGTGATCTTCGTGCCGTCAAATGGGAATTTTAAGCATTTGTGATATGTAGATGGAACAAATTTTAAGGCATGAATCCATGGGTGACCGAGGAAGATGTTGTAAGGTAATTCTACATCTAGGACCTGGTAGGTTGTATCCACAATGATTGGTCCCACTCTGATAGGAAGAGAAATAAGGCCTCATGAAGAGCGTTCTTCATCATCATATGCTTTGATCACTATACTCTTTGTAGGGTCTACGCATGCATTAGAAAATCCTAGAGCCTTAACCAATTTCAAGGAGCATATGTTCAATCCTGCTTCACCGTCTACTAAAACTCTTCTAACCTTGTGCTTATGGATGAAAGTTTCAATGTGTGATGCATCATTATGGTTAGTCTTAGGTGACAAGTAGTCTTGATCAGAAAAGGTGACGTGGTGAGGCGTAGTGAGATATCCCACCATGGTCTCAAACTAGTTGATATTAATATCTATAGGGACTGACGACTCTTGCAAGGTTTTATCCAGTATAGCCTTATGTGTGGGAGATATGCAAAGCAGGTCGAGTATAGAAATTTGCATGGGAGTTTTTCCAAGTTGGTCGATAAGGTAAAACTGGCTCTTAGGTTGCCATTGCTTTGTGGTCGAGGTAGGTTTTGACTGTTTAGGAGATGGGCCAGGTATGGTGATTTTGGGTTGCCTAGAGGGAGGCGAACCAGCTATGGTGACCTTGCCACTTCAAGTAGTAGCATTGCATTAGGGTGCTCTCTTGATCGTAATGGTATTGATGTATTTTTCATCAGTTCAGACATTATTTATAATAGGTCCACCAGAATAGTCGTACTTGGCATGGGTAAAGTTAGCTTGATTATTGTTTATTTGTGGACCTGATGTGGAAGCATTATTAGAACCGTGGTCTTGCAATGGGTTCTTATGAATAGTATGATTTGAATTGGAGGCAAATTGTGATCCACCTACCTCAATGATATGACTCTTGATAAGGTCTTGTACTAGGATTTTTAGTTGTCGACAGGTAGAAGTTTTATGTCCTTTTGCACGATGATAATCATAGAATGCATTATCATCCCACCATGCTAGTTTGAATTGTCCTGGGTCATATGGTTTTGGTTCTTGAAGTGTGATGACACCATTCTAAAGGAATTTCTTGAGGACTTCCTCAATGGGTTCACCCAAAGGAGTGTATGTGCGACCCCTAGGGAATTGTCTCATCTGACGGTATTGTCCTTGACTATTTTGGTTGCTTTGGTTGTTTGAGAGGACATTGGTAGGGGTTGTCGATATCGTTGTTGGTTTGTTTTTCGGTTGAACCCCTTTTAGAGCCAGTACAAGACCCATAGTGTTTGCAGCCTTGGCATCAACAACACTGTCATTTACAACATGTTTATTTAGGACCCAGTACTTGTTTTTGTTAGTGGGAGGATTTGCATTTGTGTTTTTAGGACCATATCTTAGCTCTCCCTTTGCAATGAGGGCTTTCTCAATCTAGACACCTTTTTCGACTAGGTTTGTGAAGGTTGTGCAATAATGCACTTGCAATGCATATTTTAAGGGTCCTAGAAGTGTTTGAACGAACATGTCCACCTTTTCCTTTTTGGGTATGTCGATGTGACATCGACTAGCTAGACTTCTCCATTTTTGAAAGAATGGGATGAATGTCTCACCGGCATCCTCTTGCGTGAGATTGCACAAGCTAGTAATAGAGGTATCCATGTCGATGTTGTATGCATAATTTTTTATGAATTTTTGTTTAAGATCATCCCATGTTTGGATATCCTTTTAAGTGGAAAACCATTCAAGGGCAGGACCTGCAAGACTTTTAGAAAATAGTCTCATCAAGTATGTTTTTTTGTAGGCGATGTCCATACAGTTGGTTGAAAATTCGTGGACATGTTCAATGGGGTTTGTCTTTCCTCTGTACTTGGTAAAATTAGGTGACACATATCCCAGAGGAAAGGGTGGCATGTATAAGTTCATGTCGAAGGGATATACGTTTAGGTCATATGACACTTCTAATTTTTGGCTAGATATTTGTATGTTTTCTATGGTCTTCTCTAGACCCATCAATTTTTCTTGTAAAGCATTCGATTATAGGGTCATTTGTGGTCCCATACATAGGATTGATTGGTACACCATAGTTCCCCGTTTGTTGTGCATGGATATTGGTGTATTGTGGAGGGATGGATTTTTGTGACATGTATGATGTGTTCGGATTTGCGTGTTGTTGGTATTGAAAGTTTGGATTGGGGGTATGTTGGTAAGTATGAATATGAGATGAGTATGTTGGGATGTGTCCCCCAACGATTTGGGTCGATATTTGGGGAATATGGTTACCATGAACATTTTGATGTGCGATGATGCCATGGGATGTGTTTTTTGACTACCTTGTCCAAATTGTTGGGTTTGTACAAGGGGAATGTTCGTATTTTGTCCTTGGGAGGCGATGACATTTGACTGTGTTGACATGTTAACATTTTGTTGTTGTCCTTGAATAAAGATACATTGTTTTCCTCCACCCAAATGATTTTGTGAGATGCCAATGAGAGGATATGATGAAGGTGTACTCATAGTACTAGATGTAGTTGTCAATGGTGGATTTGTATGACTTGATGATGCCCCCATGGCATCTACCATAGTGGTAAAGAGAGGATTGGAGTAGCTTTCCCACACTGCCGAGGAGCCAAAGGTGGTTCTAGCCAATTGTGATGGTGTTGTGGATATATATTGTGGGCACTGTGGCAGATTGTGATCCTGTAATGGATGTAGCGTTTATTGATTTGGAGGCATTTGGGATGTTGGAGGTAACATGCATGGTCATTGTAGCATCAAAAAAGGTATTGCTCGTAGTGTTTGGAGGTTAACCACTATTTGACATGTTATGCATGTTGTTGACATTAGGGTTAGGAAATGTTGATCTCAATGTGTTAATGTTGAATCCTTGGGGTAACTTAGCTCCTTGACTTAAGAGTATGGCCAAATATTTGTCTCTGTTATATAGGGCCATTTGTTCCATGAATTCAAAGGCCTCTGGATCTTGTTCTGTGACCTATAGGTTTTCCTCAAGTATTTGTATATATTCATCTTTACGTAAGAATGGTTCAAAGGGACTATTTGATGAGGATGGTATGGTTGTGAGAGGTTGATTGTTCGCATTGGAAAATGGATCGTCAAATGTCCAATTTGGGTCATACATGTGATTGTTGATATTGGAAGTGGAGTCTTGTCCAAAGTTTTCCATTTGTCGTTTCTATTTTTGGAGTCTAGTTTCCACCATAAAATGAGATTGCTTAAATGAAAATGACAACTAAATGCAAGGATGACAATATGCAAGGCTATGTTTTCTAAAGAAAATGCCAACTAGGATGACTAGGTGATGATGGTGTTTGTCTAAGGAAATGATTGATGTAGATGATGAGATTGTCAAAGCCAAAATGTTGAATGAGGACTAAGATGATAAAGTTGACTAAAGACCTAATATGATAAATGCAAGGTCTAGGTTCAAAATGATGACTAGGATGAATAATATTTTTGGATGTTTGGGAATAAAGCATGCAAGGTATAAACTAGAATGCAATTTAGATTGAACGATACCTAAACACTTCTAAGCTCAATATTTTTTTTTAATTTTGGTTACTAAAGGACTTGTTGAAAATGACAAGGTCGAAATGACTAGTGAGTTTTCCTAACTAGACTGTTGAGTTGGAAAATTTCACAAAAGGGACAATGACTAAAAAAGGGAATGATGATTAAGTCCAATATAACCTAGTTTCGAAGAAATTGATTTTGCAAGTCGTTTTGAGGTCTACCAAATCCAAAGTACGCAAGGATGAAAACCTAGGGTCGAGCTAATGCCTAATGTATGCAACTAAAAATTTGAAGGATGAAGCCTATGGTCAAGAATGCAAACTAATGGTCAAAAATTTTGAGCAATTTCAAAGTTGGTTTCTAACAAAATCCCTTTGGAAACAGTGTTTGACAAAAGATTGATAGAGTTTAGACTCAGATTTGACGTTGTATTAGGGTTTTACTTGTGACAGGAAAATGTGTCATTTGAGGCCTTGAATACATCATAGTGTCTCGAATGTGGTTTGGTTTGGACAAATGTGACTTTGGGATTGAAAAATGCGACTTAGTTTTTCAGATGCGTCGCGATGCATACAAATGCAGTGTTTCTAGGATCAAATGTAGTTTGACAGTACGATTGCGTCACAATATTTTTAGATGCGTTTCAAAAAAGTGAATGCAGTTCAACAGTTGCGACACAGTTTGTTAAAATTGAGTTTCTTGATGCATTGATGGCAAATTTGATCTGTTTAATGTTGAATGTTTTGTCCAAAAATGTAAATGTGGTGAATAATGTTTGAAAATACAGCAAACACTTGACAAGCACAATGTTTGGAGTGTAAGCAAGCGCACATAAGACAAGTACAATCCTAATAGGCCAATAGGCCAAGGGTTTGTATACTTGGTATAACCCACTGATATACCCCGAATTGGTTCTAAACACCTTTCCTTCTCAAGAGCAGATAGCTTAGAAGTTTGGTGGCATTGGCTCTCCTCCATGGCTCATTAATGTCATTTGAGCACACCAAATTTGAATTCTTGGGTAGTGACTTCCCAAGAACTGCTATCTCTACTCAAGGGGATCAATAGTGAGTGTCTTCGGGCATGATACTGTACCCTGCACTATACCAAGCAATGATTGAGGAATGGTTGGCTTCTAAAACAAAAAGTGTTTAGTACGAGCATTCCATTCATAGGACATGATCCATGCGGTAAGAGTCCACTTTTGGATCCATCTCGTTGGAACCATACATGTGATTCTTTGGATTTCTCACTTTTATATACTGGCTAGAAGTCCCTCAGGTTTAGGATGCTACTGGTCTAAGTCGTCCTAGGGTGAGTACTTTTTTCCACCAGAATAGGCCCCAGTTTTGGAGTTAGTAACAATTTCTCTTACACCCAGGATCACCCAAAAGCGCAAGGGGAGAGGATACTTCAATTACTAAGTCATGAGGGTAATAACATATAAAAATGGGTCTAGTTTTCTGATCACCAAGTTTTCACCAGGTGAGAGCATAATCACCTACCATTTTGCAAACACATTCAGACAAAGTGGAAACACAAGTTCGTTTTATGTGCACCAAAAATAAATGTGTTTTAATCTATGAAAAAGAAAGGCACAATGTTTGGTATTCAGTCTTCGAAACTTGAACCTACAAACCACAAGTTAGGAGTTTCTTATTAGATGATCTTGGATCCATGATATGTAACCACCGCATGCTACAAACTATGATTAGTAACACGAAAACCTATACTAGGTAGAATGCAGAAAAGAAAATTAGAATGTTAAAGAAAACAAAAAAGAATAGAAAAAAAATCAAAAACCTAAATGCAAATAGGAAGAAAACATTACCAGGAAAATGCGTCACAACAAAGAAAATGCATTGCTTTGTGTTGCAAATGCGGCTCGGTAGTTCAGATGTAGCTTTCCAGACTTCGATTGCGACACATCAGAGCGATTGCGGTGTTTGATCCTACAAATGCGTCGCAACACATCATATGTGTCATGATAAAAGACAAATACAGTGTTTCGTACTTGTACCTACAAAAAAAATAGAAAATCGAAACTATACAGAAACTAAAAAATAAATCACGTCGGGTTCACCAATGTATCTATGGGTTAATTTTTCAAGTTAGATTAGATGTTAACAAATCAATAAATACTATAAACCCAAAGGACTATGAAGTACAAAGGAAATTAAAAGAAAGAACAATTATACCTGTTGTTCCTCGAATCTTCCATGATTACCTCCATAGCACCTCCTAGCTTGCAGCATATGATTGATGCCCTCAGATTGAGTGTGTGAGCATTTCGACTATGACATTGTCCTATGCAAGTTTTGAAGGATTTAAAATAAATGTCTATACCTATGCCTATGACAATATGACTCAAAAATACAAATAACTATAATATTAATGCACCAGAATAACGAAGTTCCTCTGTGTAATCTCAAAATGTGAGTAAAATAACATTTTATAGAAAATGCAATTTTAAATGAATGGATGAGATCGACTTTCAATAGAGACCTAAAATCAAGGACATGATTTAATCTAATAATCCTTAATCAGGGTTAGGGAAAAATCCTTAAACAAGTGGTCAAGATGTCATCTAAGAGAATCGAATTGGCAGTGGAGAATAAATGAGATAAATAATTAGAAAATAAAGATTTTCGAAAATCAAGAAGATAAAGACTGCCTAATTTGTGAGATTCGAAAAATCAAGAAGATAGGAGTTGAACTGAAGATCAGATTTTGAAAAATCAAGAATCTGCTTGATTACTTGATTTTTGGAAGAATATTACCATTTTGAATTAAATTAATTCAAACTATGGATTTTATGAGATAATAAATAATCAATTTTTAGATTATTTACTAAAATGGACTGACAGTGAAGAAAGTGAAATCATTTTAACTAATTTCATTTATTTAAAATGAGGGAAATGTTAATTTTGACAATTAAATAATTAAAGATAATTATTTAATTTAGAAGATATGATTAATAATTAAATAAATTAATAAATTCATTTAATTATGAGAATTAGTGACATTAAATAAATAAATGAAATTGATTTATTTAATAATCAGGAAGAAATAAATGAAGAACAATAATTTAAATAAATTAAGAAATTTATTTAATTAGGGGAAGACTTAGACAATTAATGACGTATTTAATAAATAATTTTTATTTATTTATTTAATAATCATGAAGAATAAAGGGCATGAATTAATTAAATAATTATGAATTATTTAATCAATAGTCAGATGTGGACCAAGGACATAATTAAATGTCATAATTATGCTAGGACGAAAGTGGTAAAAATAGAGTTTGCAGGCCTGGTCATTTTTAAGTGTCTATAGTCCCTAATTATCAAAAATCAATACTTGACAAAGAGAAGAATGATGTAACAAATAGAGAAATTTTTATGATATAAAAAACACTCTTGTATCCAAGCATCTACAAAGGTGACAAGGGTCATCCATGAACACATAAAACAAGCACAAGGGAACACAATACACACACACACACAATCTAATCTATAGATAAAAAAGAGGCACCCCCTAGTCCTCATCAACCAAGAGGTCATCATTCTCCCAATCTTGATCATTATAAGGGGAGAGCGAACAAGCCTACAAGGGTGGAATATCAAGGGGGGTACCCTCCAACCCTCCTACAACAAGAACCAAGGAAGAAGGACCCTCAAGGTGTTCTCCACTCAGTTCTTGTTAGGTGAATGTTAGTGATTTTGTAAAGATCACTAATAAGGTCGGGACCTCTTCTACAGAGTTGAACATGCACTTTGCAAGAGTTCCATGCATCAACTCTGTGGGCATGAAGGCGATGTCTAAGATCCAATGCTAGGCTCACCGAAAGATTTGGGAGTAGTGACGAACTCCGGGGATGTCAGGGCTTCCTCCATCACTAAGATGACACAAGCCAATGTAGAACCACCCTCTGAAGAGGGTGAACCCTTCTTCCAACCCCCATTGCAAGCAGGGTTGTCCTCCATCTTTCACTTCATTGGAAGATGTGAAATCCCCACAGATGAAGCAAAGGTCATAGAGGAAGAGGACAAAACCACGTCAGACACCACCAAGGTATCCGACATGTCCACGAGTTTCAAGAATGATGAGATGTCCAAAAGGGACATTAGAAGGGGAGGCTCAACCGAAGGAGAAATGAATATCTGTACCCTCTTTGGATGAGGATTGTTCACACTAGCAAGGGGAGCTAGAAGCAAGACTAAGGTTGAGGGAATTGTTATGCCTTGCATAACCACCCCATTTTATTTTGGAACAAAATGGGTCCCCCCTTCTCTTTTTGCTTTCGTTGCCTTTGTTTATTGGCTTTGGTCTTGGGAATTTCCTTCGCTTTCCTCCTAGGTTTGTATTTTGTTTTATCAGATTTTGGTTTTGTCTCACCTTGAGTTGGTTTTCTTCTTGCTAAGATTGAATGAAATAATCATAAGCAATAGTGTATTTTATGATAGTATATTTTATTTGTCTTTGAGAACTAATGGAGGCAATTATTTTGCAGGATTAAATTATTCACCTGAAGATATCTCTCAGGGAAGCCAACTGAGGGCATGCCTCAATCACATTCAGCATAAAACTCCTCATGAAGAAAGTTGTTGGGACCTTTCAGATGTCTTGCCGACTGGTGGCTTGGCTTGGTTCGTTTGAAATCCAAAGAGGGTTTACATCACCGAAAGCTCTCGCCAACATGGGAGGTCACACCGAAGAGGGATCTCATCAGACAGAGGATTTGTGTTCAGCATGAGGTCTGGGCAATAAAGGAAGGTCTCGGTGAAGAATGGTAGCATCAGCAAGAGGTCTCACCGATAGGGTGGACTCTTGTCAAAATGACAGCATCAGACAGAGGATCTGGGTTCTCTATGAAGTCCTAGCACCCGGGTGATGTCTCACTGAAAGGGGTGGTCCCTTTGGTATAGTTTATGGTTTCACCGTGATGTTCCACTGACCAGAAGGAAGTCTCCTTGACTGTGGTACACAAGACCAGCGTTGCCGTAGGGTAAAGAGCTCGACATAATCTCTTGCCGAACCAGAGAAGTCTCGGAAACAAGATGCATCATTGGGGAGATATCTCCTCGATAGTTAGAAGTCCTGCCGACAGACGTGGGTCTCAATGAAGGATGGTGATATCAGCAAGAGGTCTCGCCGATAGGGTGGAGTCTTGCCAAAATAGAACGACATCGGGGAGAGTGGTCTATTTTCGCCGTGAGGCCTAGCTGATTAGCATATGTCTCGCTGAAGGGTGTGCCTTCGATGTAACATAATGAGTACACGGGGATGTCCTGTCAATAGGGGATTGTCTCACCGACATGGAGGATATCGCTATAACTCTTGCCACCCAACAAAATGTCTCGTCGACCAGATTGAGTCTCACCAGAATATAATGAGCCCAGAGAGAATGAATGAATTCGGTGAAAGGTCCTACTGATACAGTGATGTATGGGCGACTGTGGGGTGTCTCAGTGAAGTGAAAGTGTTTTCGGTGAAAGGTCTCTCTGACTTAGATATGTATCGGTGACAGGGCGTTAGTTCAGGGTAAGGTCTCCCCGAAACAAAGAAGTCTCCTCGACATAAGATGAGCTCACCAAAATATTTTGAACTCGGCAAGATATCCCACCGACTTGAAGAAGTCTTTCCAAAGTAGAAGGGAGCTCAAGCCCAAAGAACAAGAATGAGCTTAGAGAAGTTCTGAGTGAATGATTAGGGCTCGCTGAGAGGTCTTTCTGAGGGAATGTTGTCTTGCTGATAGGTTTTGTGGCATCAATATGACTTTTGTAGCTTGCTAAAAGGTCTCACCAACTGTCATATGTTACACCGATGGCTGCTATGAGGTATAATCGCATCGGGAGACACGATTAGTGTCTCACCAACATGAAATTCTATTTGAATGACCTTTGACTACCCAAAAATTTGGTGTGGCATTTGTTCGCCCAATCGAAAGGAACTAAAGTGAGCCATTGACTGATTGACTACCACCTTGAAGAAGATCGACAGAATGCAAACGATATGGACTCATTCTAAGATCAAAAGGTGATGGATCGGCTTAGGTGATGGTGTTTAGATCTAAAGGGAGATCCAACGCTACTTCCAGAGATAGTCAACATGCAGAAAGGTCTAGAGCGGGAAGGAGGCCAAAGGAAAGAAGTAACCACAAGTCTTGGGGATAGCTATGAGGTTTGTTGGTGAGAGGTAGATTAGTATTAATGGAAATACTTTAGAGCATTCAAGGCAGCTCTGCAAAGGAGGTTGAAGATGGATACGGAGGCTAGGAGTTAATGTTGTAGCTGCAAAAGCTCTAAGATCTCCCCCAGAACAGTCTTTCACCAACATGGATAGTGGGGATACACATTCAACGCAACATTAACTCTATTCAAAAGATCTGAGGGATGACCCTCCTGCAACCAAGTAGGATATTTTGTAAACCCTAAGATAGGGGCCAACACATTCTTTTTGGTACACTCTATATATATGGCATTCTTGCCTCTTTGTAAAGGTTAGAGGTTGTAGGGTTAGAAAGTTAGAGAGTTTTGAAAAAGTAGGAATTTTCGAAAGGATAGAGGAGACAGAGCTGCATCCTGATTCTTTGTAATAGAAGCTTCTTTTTCCTTCTTAGTTAGGAGTTAGATTCAGCAGAAGCCTGTAATGTATTTTTCAAGTTTTATTAGTATAGATGGAAACAATTTGGAGTCATAGATTTTTTGTACACTGGTGATTGTGCTAGATTTGTAAATGTTGCTTATTTGTTTCACTAATAGTAGAAGCAACTAGATTAAAATTTACTTCAGATTGTGTTTTAGAATGTTGTTTATCTTGGTTTAATCATTTGATTTGAGAAGCTTTCAAGGAATGAAGTTTGATTTTGTGTTTTGTTTAAATGGTAACTTGCAATCTGTTTTTGAAATCAACACTGTGAATGAATGAAACTATGTATTAGTCACAAGTTAATTTTGTTCTGTAGTTTAGTTAGGAATTCCTTGAAAGGTAATGAGTCTGGTTAAATTGGATGAATTAACATTCTTTTCTTTTCCAAAGCTCTGATCCATCTTTTTCTATTTCTTTAAAAACCCTAGTTAGAGTAGGTTTAAAGTTTATGTTTGATCTCAGAACAATCCAGAAACTCAACACCAGCAAGCCCCTTGAACATTACTATTACATTGACCACTAAGCAACATCACCACAGTTGAGAACCAACTACAAAGACCTTGGGAGCTAAGATATCCATGTGATTATCTTTCTCTTTCAGGAGAAACAGAGTAGCAATATTCTGTTTACATGTTGTTGTGCCATCAGATAGGACCATCAACAGGAACTAAAGAAAATGAGATGGAAGAGGAGGACACAATAGAAGATTTTGAAGTAGGAGTTTTTGTCTCCTCTTCCCTCTTCTTTAGGGGTGGCCTGCTCAACGGCCATACCCTTCCTCCGACAGTTGTGCTCATGTGTGAGGTAGTTTCTGTGACTGTGGGAGCTAGAAGTTATAGCCTAAGAAGGGACATAAGACTCATGTTCAACCATTGGAGTGTCCTTCATAGCCATTTTTGATGAAGGGAGGGAATCGTGGATAGGAATAGGAGGAAGAGACTGAGAGGATGATGGAACAATGACAAGGGTAGCAGGCTCGAGCACCTCAATGACAAGCCTCTTCCCATTCATTGCCTTAGAGGTAGGAGCATTAGGAGGCTGCGGAGGTCAAGACATAGAGGATGCTCCATGGGGACCCTTCCCCTTACCATACAAAATTCATCATGGTACCGTGGTGTTGGGTCAAAATTCTATAATCCCTTTTATAGATTATGAGACTTAATTGCAACCACAATTATGTGAGATAGAATCTCTCCTCTCAGAAAGGGGAGGTTCCCTTCTTACTGCCTACCAAAACTAAAATAAACTATTCTAAACTTTCCAATATGTACACTACACTAATCATATGGGGGTGTGTCACATTCATGATTCTCTTTTTTTAGAGAATATGTTTACAATGTTTCACGGTTTCTATATCTTGATGCTCTACAACTTTAAACAAAACCTAAGCAGTAATTTCCAATACTTCTAACTTGTCAAAGCATAGTTTAGGAGTACTAGTATGATAAAGATATGTTACTAGAAGGCTCACAGAGGTACAAATTTGTGCCGTAGTCTTCAACAATGAATTCCACAATAAAGTAACCAACAATGTAAATGAAGCACAAATTCTTCAATATACTTCACAAATAGATTCATGGACAACATGAACAATTATAAGCACAAAGTCTTATAGATCATCCACCAATATTATCAGCAATTTCACAATTCCAAGCAAAAGGTGTAGCACAAAGTCTACACAAATCATCTCAAAAGCATTCTGATCTCAATTAATAAAACATTGCTAATCCAATCCAATAATAAGATAAACTCATGTGAGAGACATTTAAACATTGACAATAATTGAAATTGATCCAACACAAAGTTTTGTATGCAATTTAGCCTTCTTTATTGATTGAAAATAGTTTCATAATAAGAACTCAAAGTTTCAAAATTGCTTTACAAATGAGCAACACTTTTTGCATAAGACAAAAGGTAAATAATACAATAGAACCCTCTTATATTTATAGATGGGAGAAGAGAGCTAATTTAGGAAAAAACCCTAACTATTGATTTTTTCAAAGGTGATGTCCATGAATGTAGGAGAACATCTTCGTTTTTACATGTAATTACATTTTGCAAAAATGACATGTAAAAATGTCAAGACCTATTTACATAAAGCATAGAGAAAGCATAAAAACTATCTATCTCTGAAAATGCAAAAATATTTATGGTTCCTTGCTCTTGGCTTGGAATTCTTCATACTTCTTCATGATCTCTTGAATTGTTGTCTCGTCTGATCAAGAAGTGTAATCAATAATAGTGTGGAACTTTGTGATAGACTTCCTTGCAGTAGAACAAACCTTTTTACATCTATCTAGATGCATTTTGAGATTGTCCAAGGTTAACTATACACCACACAAAGTGTCCATTGAATTCAATGAAAATGATTCATCTTCCACTTATTTTTGAATAGCTTCCTTGAATATTTGAACAATCTCACTTGTTGGGAGGAATGTGTGATTACCATCAAGAAGTTTACTCGACAACTCTTCAATTCTTTTCACCATGACAATTCAATGTACTTTGACATATTCTTGTACCTGTTATACATCTTTGATGAGAGTCTAGATGACTTGTATTTTGTTCTTGATAGATTATTTAATCTCCACATACTTTTCCTTGTTGGGAATAACCCCAACTTCCACTAACTTGCTTAATTTCATCTCCTTCAATTGCAACCATGATTCAAGATTTCACTCCATTTCCCTCTGCTTAGAAAAAAGTGTATGCACTATCTTGTCTAGCTCTACATTCATCTTAGATATCTGGGAAATTCTTTCTATCACAACAAAAATGTATTGTGAACCTTGTTCGATTATTCTATCATAAAATTCATATATGATTTTTCCTTTAGAATAATACTTTTCATCCTTCTAAACTACATGTTCTTCAATACTTGTCATTACCACTAGTTGTACATTCTCTGAGGATTCTATGATTCTTCTTAATACTAAAGCATAGTGCTCAATTCTTTCCTTCTACATGTCTTTAGTCTATTTTAACTTATCAAACTTTTCCATCAAGGAAAACAAAGATGCTTGAGCATCATCCTTAGTACTAGCATGTGTAATCTTTCTAAGCTCAATTCTTGTGATGGTGTAGTCTTCCATGTTGACTTCACTCATACCTTGTGGTGGTGCTGCAATATCCACATACTTGTACCCTGATTTATCCATATGCAATCTAGAGTGAATTTTTGGATTTTTCTTCCCCTTAGGTTTTGGTAGAGCTATCTCCTCAAAATATAATTCATTGGGAGAGACCACCTACTTTTTCTACTTGGATGCCTATGAATCTAACCATGGAGGAAGGAATGAAACATTACCTTCTTTCCCTATTGTCAATTCTTGTGTAGCACCTACATCTGTAGGGACAAATGTCGTAGTCACAATAGGTGATGTCTCAGTCATCACTACTCTTGGATTCTACATATTTGATGTATCAAGCAATGATTCATTCATGAAACAATCAAAGTTAGCTTGAGAAGATATGTCAAATGATGGAGAGAACAAACTTGGAATTGACGAAGGAGATCTAGAAAGAACATCTATACTTTGCAACATTGGCCCCTTGGTGGGAGTAGAATGAATGGAATGTATCATTTGAGGAATTGTCACTTTTAGTGCATGCAGATCTGTTGTAGGTGGAGGTGAAGTTGGAAGAGGAGGTGGAGGAGAAGTGGGAATAGGAGGAGTGATAGGGGTTGTGGCAATGAAAGGTGATGATGTATGAGGGGGATCTTTGAATGATGTTCTCATCTGGTGACAACCGCATTTCTTCATAATGCATTTCCTCTTCATCCTCGTCACCTTCCTCCTCTTCTTGATCTTCCTCTAATTGTTCATCTTCTCCAAATTCTTCACTTTCACCTTCATCTTCTTCTTTAGGTTGCTCCTTTGATTTTTTAGGCTCTTGTCCTTCCCCAAATGGTTGCTCTTCTTCTGACACTGGTGTTATATTCTTACCACAAGTCAATGTAATCTTAGGACCCTTGTGTGAAGAAGAAGCAATACCTACCTTATTCTTGGTCCTAAGCTCTTTTCATCTGCTGGCTTCTCCTTCAAATATCTCACTCTCATATTTCGTCTTAAAGGATTTTAATTGAATTCCTTTCCTTTGTAACCATTCACTAGTATTACGCAAAATGGGAGTGAGCCTCTATCGGATGGAAGTTTTTTCTTTTTGTGACTATTGGATAAGAGGCAAGGGATTGCTTGTTATCCCCTTTTCATCATACTCATAATTCATAATATCACCAGGGTCTTCAAAGCCTTTAGGAAGATCAACCACATGAAGATAAGAAATATTTTCTACAGTGAGCCTGCAAAAATCCATTTTCCTGATGTCCTCATCCCTACAATCTACCCATATGTCTTCAAACCGATAGACATTCCTACGACTCTTTTTTATTTTCCTCTTCATTCCTCGATAATCAAAATTAGCTCTACATTTGTAAGAAATAAGATTCATGATTTACATCTCATGTACTACTTCTTTGGCCTTGGGTACTTTCTATATTGAGTATCTACCAATTATGATTGGAAATTTGATTCCTAGCTTGTGAATGGCCTGGCGTTCATTGTGCACTATGATAGCTTGTCTACATAACTCTATTAGCACCCACTTGTTAGAAAGATACCTCGGAAACATGTATAGAAATCTAGTGTGGCAACCCACCTTGATATATGAGAATGTAGGAAATTGTAGGAAGATACATCCGTACTTATTGACAACTTTCCATGCTTCATAAAATATCCTTTTCTTTTCCAAGGATGGATCAAACATACAAAGCAAAGGTGCAAAGAAGGCATTGCTCACCTATCTGAAATGTTTGATGCTATACCTCTAAGCGTGATTTGAGATTAGTATTTGTACATTGGTACAAATCTTCTATCTCCTTCTGTAGTGAGATTAGGATATTGCCTCATTACAATTTTCGTGTACACCAGCTAAGAAGTCATATAGAACTGCAATGTAGTATGCACGTTGAAGAGCTACTTGTGGATTTCATCACTAATTTGAACACCCCAATCAATATGAATTTTTATTCTCTTGATAATTCTGATGTACTGATACATCCATTCTTGGAAAGTTGATGACGTTGGAAATCCCTTCGCTCTACTTAGAAGAGTGATCATATCATAGACATCCTCTTTGAAATCACTGCATGGGAGATTTTTGGGCCATCATGAAATGGCGGGCGTTGGATTTTTCAACCATTTCATGTTGATCAATTGCTTAGCTTCATTTTGATCCCTATCATATGCCTCTTGAGCATGTTGAATAGCCATTCCTATATATTTCCCCATAGCTGGGACTTGAAAAACAACATCAAAGAACTCAACATCTAATCTCATCATTATTTACCTTGAAAAATTTCTAACACTTAATGTCATCTTGAATGTAATGTGAGGCAACTTGCAATACAAATTCTGGACAATGAACAACTATTGGAAACAAAGCTACTCAATGAATATTTTTGTGAAAAATAGCCTCCAAATATTTTTCCAAAGGTTGCTTCTCCATCCTTTTGACAAAGTCATTCATATCAAGGTGCCTAATTTTCGTATCCTTGATCTCATCGATCATGGATGTGACAACTGATAGTAGATAGGTGCCTTGATATTTGTACTTCATCTTGTCATTCTTTCTTGAAGAAGGTGACTCTTCAATTTTCATTAAGTAAACCAGGAGATCACTGATATCTTGCAAGAAGTTCCTTTGAAGAGTGCTTGATTGGAGATGAAATGTAACTACAAAGAAACAAGAGATCTTTCCAATATTAGGAGGACATGCATTATGGAAGCAAGAGAGTGCAGGAGCTGAAGAGAGCATATTGGAGTAGGCAAGTACGAGCAATGGAGAAAGGAAAATTGAGCGAATGCGGAAGGAATGGAGCCTGGAATGCATTTTTGGAGTTTTTGGAGATTTCACCTTGGGGAATTTCACTTTATGTACTAGCGTTGAAAAATAGTGCTCATACAAGGCTTTCAAATGCATGAAGTTCTTAATGCTTTAGTGGGGATTTTTAGCACTTTGATATCTTTTTGGCAACTTGTTTTGTAATAGCGGTGAAAAATATTGATTCTAAATGTGAGGAAGGTCTTTTGTGTGAAGGTGGTAGAAAATGATGCTTGTACACCTTAGGGAAGAAACATTATGCACAAACGCCAAAAAATTCCACCTTTGCATATTACACTGCTTCTAGAAAGAAATGTTATAGTGTAGAATTTTGACGCCTTTGCACAAGTGCTTGCAACTCCTCATGTAATAGCTGTAGAAAATTCCACTCTTGCATCTACATACTTGGGCATGAGAAAAATTGAGGTCACGCCTTTACACGTTTGTGGAATTGATAAATTGAATGCGAAGGCAGTGAATTTCACTGCCCCTACATTTTGGGAGAAAGGTTCAAGGCAATGTCATGTAACGAAAGTGAAAATATTGCCACTACCTGTGGGTGGAAAAATCGACATGCATAATATTTTCAATCTATTCATAGCTCGATTAACAATATTCAATAAACGCAAAGAATATGTAAGCAAAGCGAACTAAGTTATTTTGTAAATGAGGGAAAAACAAAATGATGTAAAAATGAACAAAAGCCCTATGAACTAAAAAAGAATAAGATAAATGCATATCTTTAAATGCAAATGACGTGAAAATAATTTGTATAAAAACCAAATGATCAATATGGGAATGACAAAGAAATAGAGTGAAGAAAATACGACATACTTGATGAAAAGATGATAAACCCTAGATTGGAAAAAACACCCTCAAATCTTTTCAAATCCACGCAAATATGTGATCATAATGTTTTGATTGAAACCACAATGAGCAAAGGGAATAAATAAGATTAGAGGCTAAAAATGAAATTGAAACGACTTATAAAAGTGTGAAAGCGGGAGATGCAAGGGCGGTGAATTTCACCGCTTGTGCAAATTCAAAAACATGCACAAATGTAGTGACACTTAAAAACAGCGCCGCTACACCTTAGAAAATTTTTCAAACAAATCATGTAGGGGTGTTTAAAAATAGCACCCTTACATGAGCAAAAAAATTTCTAACTCCCAGAAAGGTGAAAAATGACAAAATACTCATTTTGAAAGTTTTTGAGAAACGATGAGAGATGAGTACTTGAGGGGATGAGTTGAGGCTCAACACCACACATAAAAATAAAATGAAATTTGCTTCATTTCGTGTGCTTAGAGTGCACAAGAATATGAAAAGGTTTCGTAGGGGGTTATCTTGTGAATCAAGTGTAACTAGATTTGAGGATAACGTGTGGGTAAGATGAGAAGTTCAAACGCTAGTCACTTGGGATTTCGCCAAGCAGGCACCATTGGACTCCCTAGTAAACACATAAGAGTATAAGTTGATGGCACTGCAACAAGGTGAGAGGAAGCAGCAGGTGGAGTAACAGAAGAGGAAGAGCCTTGAGTAAACTTCTCCTCTTCTCTTTTTTGAGCGGCCAAGGAAATCTCACATTCCGCCTTTAGGAAAGCTCTATGTGAAATGGAATAAGGAGACAGAGAGTATGTCACCTTTGGTGTTATGCCCCCACTCTTGTATTTCACATAAGTTTGATACAAGAGGTATGTCCCAAGAGGAAGCAGACCAACAAGGGTAGGCCAAAGTGATCCAGTGAGTAGCCCCCATGTGCTATCATCGGTTTATAACTAGCATCATGGACTACATACACCAAACCCTCATGGGAAAAATTCAAGCACTTATGGACTACCGAGGGAACTACATTCATGGAAACTAGCCAAGGAATGCCTAGTTTCACTCTGAACAATTTAGACCCCGAGATGATGCCAAAGAGTGCATTCAAAATCCTAGGCCCAATCAGGATTGACAAGGTGATACAATCAATGGGAGGGACAAAAATCCCATCGTGTGTACATATAGTGCTTATAGACTTGTCATATCCATCCTTCTGTAAAAAGTTAATCAACATGATCTCCTCTGTGATGACATTCACTTGACATGTAGGGTCAATGAGAACACCCGTTACGGTATTCCTATTGATACGTGCGGGAATGTACAAGGGAGATGGTTCTCTATTAGAGTTCATCATCAAATCTTGTGAGGTAAATGTTATTAGGGGAGATCCACTCACAAGCTACATAGATGGGATAGGTAAATGTAAGAAATAATCCATCTTCATGTACACTAGATAGAACCTTCACAGGAGCGCCTTAGGGTCTTACAATTAGACGTTGACCCACTCAAGGTTTTGTTATGCAACGCTTAGGGAACCTTCCAACTATGCCACTAGGTTTGTAGGTTGGGTTGCAAGGCTAGGTGCCTCACAACACTCGCACCCACAACACTCCTAGGATATGAGGGAAGGGTCCTTCAACACTACCAAACAAAACCAAAATGGTTCACATCGGGTGCACCAAAATGTAGATGAGGGGGACCGACCACTCAACGACCCCAAGTCATAGAGAGCCGAGAGTTTAAGGCTTCCCTAATCTACCTCAACCACATAGGTGTTTAGGGAGTTGGAGGATAAAGAATGAAGAGCACTCTTAGTACTTCTGTCACTCTACTAACCTAGGAGCTTAGTTTGAACTAAGTGAGTGGGTTTATAGAATTCAGACTACACCTCAGACAGTTATCTACCAAAGGACAACAATGCATAATAGGGATGACAACATGGCGTATTGGAATCTCACAGGTGGGCTGGCATTCATATAGACATATAGTGAAAAGACACAAATAGAATAATAGAAAACCTACTAAATGACTTAGCTAAAGGTTTACTACGATGAAAAAGAAAAAAATAACAAAGAGACTAATATAATGTAAGGAATATTATGAAAGAAAGGAGAAAAAATGTGGGGAGAAATAAAATTATAAAAGGTCCAGTTCTCTTGCAAGCTCCACACGAATGAAATACCTACACTCAACAAAGGGGGGGAAAATGTTGGGGTTGTTTCGGGGCTTGCTACAGTGAAACCCCCATTTTGGTGTTTCCACCTCCACGGACAACTAGATAAATATAAAAAGAGAAATGAGATAAAGAAAGTATGTTGGAAAGGAAAGAATACCAAATAATAAGAGAAACACTATGCTACTCAAACCCAACAACAAAGTAATGGTAAGTGAGCAATACCACCCTCGACCAAAGGTGCTCAAGGCCAATGAGAGAGGAATGCAAGTCTACAACCATGGCAAAGTTGATGTGGCCGTAGTGACATCGAAAGAATTCTTGCAAGACATCAAGTTGTAGCTTATGTGGTAGATGTGAAGAATGTTGTGATGTTGGGATAGTTGATAGTGCATCAAGTAGCTCAAGAGTTGCTTGAATTTGCTCACAAATTGTGTAGAATGTGAAAAAAATGTAGAGGAATGAAGGAGAATGGAGAGTAGTCATTTGAAGGTCAACTGGGAGGAAAAGGGCCATTCAAAGGTAGGTTGAAGGGCATAGGGAATTTACATTTCGTCACCAATGGAGAATGTAACGCTTCTACAAATTCTAGAGGAAAGAATCATGTCAAGATGGCAGTGCATTGCACAAATGTCCACGTGTTGTGCATGCATCCCTGACATAAATTTCCCCATCGACAATATAAAAAAGAACCAAGTGGATGGGGTACAAACAAATGATATGGAATTACATGGTCGAGTTTAATTTTTCTAAGGTAAAGGGTGTAAAAGGGGAATTTGCAAGGGGGTGCAAATTCACTCCTATACACTATAAAAAAAACAATGATGTATCACCCTCACATAGCTCTACCTCCACCTTATCTCTTCATTGAACTTCCCATAAAATCTCATTATGAAATGTACTTATGGAATAATTAGGCACAAGCATATTAGGCATATTTATGGCTAAATTAGCTAAACACATAACCACCTAGTAGGATCCCTTAGTAGTGTATATCCTTAAGATGAATCTATGTAGCCTTAATCTTTCCTTTAAACCCAATTCAATATGATTCTTTACATTACATGCATCTATGAGGAGATTGGGAAAAAATAGAAGTTACCAACACCCTCTATTCTACCTACTCAAATCACCTTTTCCCTCAAGTGACCACCATCGCATTGCCTAAATCAGGCCACCATCACTCACAATAGCTTTGTCAATAAAAAATGTTGTATACCACTAAGCTTGGTGTTGTCACCAGCACCCCAATAATGCCCAAGTGTTTTTTTTTCCCCTAAGGCTTGGATTTTTTAATAAAGCGTAACTTTCACCTACATAGGTTTTTTTTCACATTCAAATAGGCATTGGAAAATTGGTTTTGCATACTTCATAGCGATGCAAGTGATTTTTATTGATTTTTCTCCAATTGCCTAATTTTTAGCTTGAAGGTACACTTGTATTCTTATTTTGTGATAAACATAGATTTTGCATACAAAGTAAAATTTTGACAATTTTTTTAGAATCACTTACAAAATTACAAGGAATCTCATTGTAATCTCTATTTTACCTCTTTACAAGATTTTATGTTTAAATTATAAAAAACACTATGTGTTATAAATAGTTGATTCAAGCTTGTCGATTGTTCAAATTGTAAAAAATGATCATTGTGATTTATAGGGAGTTGCAATTACATAATAAATTTAGGGGGTGTATGGCAGGATTTAAGTGCACTTTTACCTTTACTCTCTTGTTGTTTTTCTGCTAGTTATTGTGGAACCTAAGACTATTAAGATCCTCACTCCACACAACTATCACACTTAAAAATTAAAAATGAGACAACTGCTACAATCTAAGGGACTTCAACAAATGTTAAATGAATAACTACCTAAATTCACTAAGGAGTTTAAAAAATTGATTATAAGAATAAATTAGATAGAATCATGGGGCTCATGGGATTTTGTATATGTCTAATAATTTTGTGTTTCATATTAGAGGGTGCACAACATCTAAGCAAGTATGGAAAAAGCTTAATGAATTTTATGGTACAACTAATGAGTTTTAAATCTTGCAACAATAGGAAAAATTGACATTAGTCTCTCCAAATGAATTTCCTACCATTTAGTATTATCTTACAATGTTTAAATTGAATTTCGCATAGTTAAAAGGATGTAGACATTATAAATTTGTAAGGAATGTATTTTCTTGATTCTCTCAAAATTGAAGGGTCCATTTCAAGGGTTTTCATCTACCTTTTTTTTTTTATGGATGCCTTAGGGAATGAATTCAAGATGCCTAGCTTTGAGTTATTTTATGAGTGTATTACTGAGGAGTAGGAAAAAATAATTTAGATGGATGCACATCCTCATTCTAAGAACCAAGCTTTGATGGCTCAATCTTCCAAGGGTAGAGGAAAGAATAAGAATAATATTAAGATTGAGTACCTTCAAGTTTTGAGTCTCCCTCCAAATTGAAGCAAAATAACATCTCTAAGTTAAATCCTTCCACTTCTTCCAAGTATGTTGAGTCTACCTCCAAGATGAAGAAGAACAAATGTAACACTTGCACTTTTTATGGCATGCCTAGTCATGATGAGGCTCATTGCTTCAAGAGGTTATATATGAATTGAAGGAGGCCATGATATGGAACAATATTTTTATCTCCAAGAACTCCTCCACAAGGAAAGGGAAAGCTCTTTTTGCATGAGGTTTGCATTCGTCTATATATACTTAAATACTTGATTCAAGTTCTTCACATCACATGTCAAATTCACATAATCTACTTGTGTCTCTTTTTTATAGTAGTATTTATTATATTGTAACAAGTAACTCTCTATAAATTCTAGTTTTGTAAATAGGCACCATTTAATTGTGATATGATTTCATTGAGGATGTTTTTCTTGTTCTTGATATTTCTACTAACCTTCTCTCCATAGAGAAAATTTTTCATTCTAAGGATGGGAAGATAATTGAGTTTGTTCCCTACAATGTGGTTATTCAACAACTATAAGATCTTGAGAAAGTCATTGCTTCAGGGAAAGTTGATCATGAACACTATTAGTATATTTTTATGGATTTAGGTATTCATCAGGTTCATCTCTTATAGCACATGATTCATTGAGTAGGTTTTAGCATGAACGATTTGGTCATTTGAAATACTGGTCTTTAGAATTCAAGCACATAGGATTTGGTGCTTGTTCTTCCTATGATTTCATGTGCATAGAGGAAGTTTTTTGAGGTTGTATTCTTCAAAAATATCAACAAGATCCCTTTCCTAAGGGTAAGACTACTTGTGCTAAGGCACCCCTATATTTCATCCATGGTGATCTTGCATGTCATTTCTAACTCCATTTGCAAGGGCTAAGCATGTGTTCGCCTTTGTTGATGACTTCTCATGATGCACAAGGGTGTACTTTCTTAAGTATAAGAGTGAGGTTCTCACCACTTCCAAGACCTTCAAAGCATTTGTGGAGAAGCAGTTAGGTATTTCTCTTCAATAAATATGCATTGATAATGGGGAAGAGTATGTGAACAAGGTATTTCAAGATTTTTGTAGTGAGCATGGTATTCAACATCAACACATAATTCCTTACACTCCTCATGTCACATCCCATTTCTTTCATAAACTTAATTGGTAACTAAAGTGAATTGATTGAGAATATTGATTTAAAGACATGTTATGATTATGGATAAATGTGATTTAAATAAAATGATTATCTTTAATGCTTGAAATTTAAATTGAAATTGAAATTGATGGTTAATCTAAATGTAGAAATAAAATTTAAATAGTTATCATGTTATGATTATGAGCTTAATTTCTATATGCTTCGATTATGGTTTATGGGCTAATGCTATTAATAAAAAGTTAAGTGCAAATGATTGCAGGTACATGTCGAAGATGAGAACATGGTTGAGGTAGGGGTGTTTAGTTGATTGACATTGATGAATATGATGGAAATTATGCTTTATGTTTGTCTAAAAATGAAGAAAAATAGTAAAATTGCATTTAAATGTGGATAGTAAAGCTAAAAAAATTGATAAATTAAAAAGACTATCTTTTGTTTGATCAAAATACTTCTCCATATTGTGCAGCATGTTTTCTTTATTTTAAAAAAAAAATTGTAATTGGAAAAAATTAATATTTTACTTTGTGAATAAATTGAGTATTGTATATATTGATAATAAAATAATAAATATTATTAATAATATAACAAGATAGTTGATAAAATATGTAAATAGATTAAAATTAAAAAAATTGCATGATCATTATTATAAAATAAAACTAAATTAAGTTTGTTACTAAATGTATATAAATAAAGATTCTTTATTTTATTTATTTATTTTGGTTGGTGAATAACTCTATATATGATGATATTAATATAATAAATATTATTATCCTATAAATATTTATGAATAATTTAAAAATTAAAACTTTTAGGAATACGATTTTGGAAAAGTAAAAAGTGGTATGCAAGTAGGGTTTCCTCCTTGAAGGTCTAGTGTAGGGTTTTGCTCATGTGTGTGGAGGAGGCTTAGTCCTCCTCCACATAAGAGATATCAACAGCGTACTTTATTGCACTGGCGATGCCCTGTCGCAGCGTGTGAGGTCCTTCTCTCTTGGTCGTCACTCATGTGTGGCTGGGTGGCGGTTGTCCTTCTATGATGCTCAGGGATTCGGATCCCCAGGTAGTGCCTCTCCTAGTCAATTCCATGTGTCAATTGGTGAGGCTCAAACCAAATCTTTTAAGGAGGTGGTCATGGGTGAACAGGTTTCCTTTTCACCCGAAGCAAAATTCATTGTCAAGGCAAGTTGTGAAGGTGGTGATGGGGGACATAGAGGAGGTAAGTGTGCCTTTGGCCCTACTAGAATTTCTCTTGAAATGTTGAACTATGCAAGGTTTTGTGTGATGAAGAAAAAAACTAAATAGAATTGGGGTTTTCTTGGCTACCATGGATATTAACAAAATCCCGATGAGGAGATACATGGACGCTTGGTTGGCAGACGTGTGGGGGAAGAAATTTGGGATCTTATTTACTTACTATAGAATGATTCAAAAAGGTTTATATGTGGTCTTTCTTAGAAACCACGAAATGCAAACTAGGGTTTTAAGCAAACAGTTTTGGAGTGTTGGGAAAAATTTGTTTAGGGCTCTGACCTAGGCACTAGATGCCCTCAATAAGGAGATATTGGCCTTATTGTGCCCTAGATGGGTTTTTATTAAGAATGTCCCTCCCAAAATCTAAAATTTCATCCCGTTGTTTCTTGAGCCATATGGGAAGGTGCTAAAAATGGATAATGCAAAAACCACTCTTTTGCACATTGATGCTAGAGCCTTAGTTTCCTTAGATCCTGAGGTTGACATTCCAGAAATTTTGAGACTAAACCTAGATGTTGGAAGCACAAGTTGTGCCCTAGAAGTGCTTGGGGGTTTAAACTCCTACTATTTGTGCTGAAAAGAAGGGAATTAGAGGAAAAATTGCACGCTTATTAAAATAAAAAATGTGCCTCAAAAACCCTTGGCCAATAAAATGGATGAGATGCAAAACCAGATGGAATCTAGGGGTTGAATGGATGGGGATGACAACCTCGAGGTTGAGGGTAGTTCCATTAGCACTCATAATTAAAGGTATCTGGATACTGGAAATCATAGTGAACCCTTCAGAGGGGAAGCTATAAATGAAAACTCCTCTCAAGAGACAACAAATGTGAACCTTGTAAAAGTGAACAAAATGTCGAAAATGTTGAAAGAATGCAAAAGGCTATGGAAACCCTAAATTATGATCTTAACAATGTGGGAAGTCTTACCAAAAATTTCAATGAAAAATTTGGAGGGCTAACCAAAACTATTGAAACCTCTTAAGACTGTTCAGATGTTGATACTTCATTTGAAATGGATTCCCTAATGGGGGATGTGCTCTTCGAATCCTCCTCACAATTCTTGGAGGAGATAGAGCATAGTGTCTTTGAAAATATAGAGACTGATGGTGAGAATCAAATGAGAAATTTGGTTTTTGGCTTCTTAGTAGAAGAAGGGCATGTTGAAACCCCCAGTTCTCTTATCAGACTGAATCATGTCGATAGTGAGGCTCAGGAAAGGAAGAATGTACAACTCATCCTATAGAGAATAAAAATATAGGGTGAGGTGAATGCCCCCTGCAATGGTGGTAAGAATGAAGTGGATAGCAAAGAGATCAACAATATTCATGTGAGCCCAATAAAAGTTAAGGATATTATCTCTTCCTTTGAGACCAACATATTTCCTACTGACACATATTAGTATCACCAATGGGCTGGTTGTAGGTTGGTTTGTTGATGCTAGGTGCCTAAAAATAGAGGTCAACCTCATTGAATCTTATAATTAGTCCACCAATGTTGTTGAGGTGGGTATGGGTGTGTGGGATGTTGGTGGAAGAGGGGAGAGGACATGGTGGGGATAACTCCATCTGAGGACATATGGTTTGTAGTAATCTATCCACCCCTGCTCCTGCTAGGGTGCTTCAAGAAAGTGACCCCAACCCTCCAGGTAAATAGAGGCCTAGTAGGCCAAGGAAAGAAGAAGGGTCCTTAATTCCAGTTGGGAAGGGTAATCTAAAGAAAACTAAGAGGAAAAAATTAAGTGTTTTAAGTGCAAGCCCGGTGCCCAAGAGGGTGGAAACTGAAGCCAAGGTCCCCAAGTGTTTGAAATCCTTTACGTTTGGAAAATAATTTTCCTCCACAACTGGTTTTGATGGCCCTTGACTTCATCTTTTGGAATGTGTGGGGGTTAGAGTCCCTAGACATGCAGCATGTGGTAAGAAGGTTCATTGATCACTGCAAAAGTAAAGATGTGGTCCTACTTCAAGCACTAAAGTCAACTAGTTTTTCACTTGAAACTAATCTCCGATGCATTTGGAGGGATGCCACTCACTTTTTCACCCACCATGAGTGGGGTAAAGGTGGGGCTGCCATCCTTATCTCCAAAAAGTGGAGCCACCTTGTATCCAATTCAGGGATCTCCCCTTGTAACATGGCCTTTTGGATCATATTGAAAATAGGAGATCAAGAGTTTGGGGTATGCTCTATTTATGCTCCAAATGAGCACAATGAAAGGATCAAGTTATGGAGTTGGCTTTGCAACATGGATAGGGTAAAAGCACAAAGTTGTGTCACACTTTCAGCCAACTTATCAACACAACTGAATTTAAGTATTTCTAACTAAAAATCAATTTTGGTCAAACATATGATTTAGTAAGATTCATTCTAGCTAAGTTATATTCTTCGAAAACTTTTTCAACTAAAATTGTTGGCTAAAAATGTATGGAGCATCACTTTGAGTCCAATTTACCAAAAAAAAAAACATTATTTGAAAAACTTGAAGTTTCAATAACTCTTGCTAATGTAAACAACATTTTTTTAAAATATAAAAAATACCCTTTTGTAGATCCATAAGTGTAGTTTTCAAAAATATATTTATTTTAATGGTTCAATTATTTTTTATATTTTATTTTTTATTTTTACTAAAAATAGGTTTTTAGCACAAAATATGAGGTTGATTACTATTCCAAGGAAAAATACTAAAACTTATTAAAAAAAATAGAAAAAAATATGATGCACTAGATAAAAGAATCTATTTTAAGATGGTATAATTTTTTTTCCATTTTAGATAAATATTTAATATGAAAGTTGGCATATGATAAAAACAGTTGTTTTTTTATTCGCGCACATTTTAATATTTATTTAAAAATATATATTTATCAAAATTGGAAAAAATATATCCATGCAAAAAAATTTCAAGTTATAAATACACACAAAAAAATTGAAAGAAAAAAAAATTACCATAAAAAGTTTGATGTCCCATGCAACTTCATTTTTCAGCATTTTATCAGCAACTAAATTATAGTTTTAATTTATTAAAAACTACTTTAAAATAATTTTTTATATTTAAAAAAAAATACAAACATAAAATATACTAAAAAATACATATTTTGCTACTTTACATCATTTCAAAATTCAAAACATATATGCCACTTTTTAGTGATTCAAGTTTTAAAATTGGATCAGTGTTGGTCATTTCCTTTATAAAGTGTGACACAAATTTGTGCTTTTACCCAATAACATACCCTGTATATTAGGAGGGGACTTCAACATGATTGAAAACAAAGAAGAAAAAGATGGGGGAATAAACATGGAATGGAAAGGAAACGAGAAATTCTTTTGGACAAAAAATGAAGTCCAAAGTGAACTTGGAAAATCTGATTGAAGGGCAGAAAGTAGATTTCCCAAGTATCTAGTTCACATGGTACAATTTGTAGAAAGGTACCAAGAGAATCTACTACCACCTGGATAGATCTTACCTAAATAAAGATTTTTTCATTGCTGACACTCTAAGGGATGGTTGTAAGGTTGAGGTCCACCCATCCACCCTGTCTAACCATCATCCCATAAAAGCAAGGTTTCTATTCAAATTAGGGGGCAAGGTAGCAAGGAAAAAGGGGGAAGGGTTCATCCTCAACACAAATCTACTTTAGGACAATGACTGTTTAGATGCTATTTTGTCTCTCAAGAAGATCAATCAAGGGTTGTATAGGGGCCTAAATTCCATTGTAAGATGGGAACTAAATACTAGAGGTTGGAAATCTCTCTTTCAAGTGATTGGAAAAAAGAAAGCTTTAGATAGGAGGAGAGAGGGTCTCTTACAAGAGGAACTACTACAAGTTGAAGCTTGTCAATAGAAAGCCCCTGAGGATGTAAAGCTCGAAAATAGATTCGAGCTTGCTAAATATGCCCCGAGGAAAATTCAAAACCTTAGAATCCAAGGGTTCAAAGTGAGGTCCAAGCTCAACTGGTTGGAGAATGGGGATAAGGGGTCCAAGTTATTTTTGATAATTTTGAAGGAGAAGAGCATTAAAGAGCATATTGAACATATTCAAGTTGATGGGGAGGCTTTCACAGGGTAAGAGGACATTAATGGTCAATTCTAAAACTTCTATAAAAGTCCATTCTCTTTTGATTGTATGGGGGAAGGTTGCTCCAATGCAAGGGAGCTGATAAACGACATAGTTCCCAAAAAGATAATGAAGGGGGATGAAAAAGAGCTAAGAAAAGATATCTCAAAAGAGGAAATTAAAAATGCAATTAGCTCTCTATAGAATGACAAATCACCAGGTGCAGATGGTCTCCCTGTTGAATTATACAAGGTGTTCAACGGTTGGATCATAGATGACTTGCATCCTGTATATAATGAGGCTTTGGCAAGGGGCACTTTAGGGAAAAACATCAATAAGGGCATTATCAAACTGATTCCCAAATAAGGAGATAATACTCTAATAAATAATTGGAGACCAATAACCTTACTAAATGTATCCTACAAAATCCTTGATAAATTAATAGCCAAAAGATTAGCAAACATCATACCAAAGTTTATAAGCAACACTCAAATAGGGTTCATTAAAGGTAGATATATCCTTGAGAACTTAATTACCAGCTGGGAGGCTATGGAGTGGGCAAGGGTGACAAAGCAAGAGGTAGCAATGGTGTTGCTAGATTTAGAGAAAGCTTACGACAGGGTGGAATGGGTGTTTATCAGCTAATACTTGAAGCTTTTGGATTTTTGGAAGTGTTTGTAAGATGGTAGCCACCCTCTTCATTGATGAGTGGCTTAGGTTGACATCAATGGGCTCTTATAGAGGAATTTCCTTGGAAAGGTCCACCAGGAAAGGATGTCCCTTGTCTCCAACCTTATTT
>VDFB02263293.1:0-13249 GCA_007258455.2 Sequoia sempervirens
GTGCAATGTGAACATTAGCCGATATGACCAGGAATGATATTTCCTTGAGGGGTGACAAAGAGTATGCTCCTCCCTCGATCCATGTTGGAGTAAAGGAGCTCATCAAAATATAATAATGACTAAGGTTGCTTTGATTCTGGCCAAGTGAAGACATCAGCATCTGGAAATTCAATGTGCATGGGATGCTCTGCTTGTAGGGGTGCTTCAACCAGTTGGTCAGCAATAACTTGTCCTTTGATTGCTTTGCAATCAATATAATGGATATCGAACTCGCTTAAGATCATGACCCATTTTGCTAACCTTCCTGTCAATGTGGCCTTGCTTAATAGATATTTGAGTGGATCAATCTTTGCAACAAGATTGATTGTATGAGTTAACATGTAGTGTCAAAAATTTTGCGAGGAAAAGACCACTGCTAGGCAAGCCTTCTCGATGAAAGTGTAGTTGAGTTCATGACCTGTTAATGTTCGGCTGATATAATAGATTGCATATTCCTTTCCTGTAGAGTCTTCTTGTGCTAACAACACCCCCAAAGACGTCTTTGTGGCAGCAATGTATAAGATGAGTGGCTTGTCTGGATTTGGTGGTACCAAAACTGGTGGGTTCATTAGATACTATTTGATTTGTTGAAAGGCCATTTCACACTTATCATCCCATTTGAAAGGGACATTCTTGTGTAGTAGATGTGTGAAGGGTAGACATTTATCTGCTAGTTGTGTAATGAATCTTCATATAGATTGGAGTCATCCTTGTAGTGATCGCAATTGACTGATATTCCTTGGTGGAGGCATTTCCATGATTGCTTGTACCTTGGCGGGATCTACTTCAATTCCTTTTACCGAAACTATGTATCCCAAGAGTTTTCTAGATGTGACTCTGAAAACACATTTCTTAGGGTTGACGCGAACTTTGAACTTTTCCAACCTTGCAAATATTTTGGATAATATCTCAAGATGTCCTTCTCTTGTATATGATTTTTCCAATATGTCATCGACATAATCTTCCATGAATGTGTGCATCATGTCATGAAAAATTGTAGTCATAGCTCTTTGATATGTAGCCCCAACATTCTTTAAACCGAAAGGCATGATGTTCCAATAGTAAGTCACCTAGGGACATGTGAAAGTTGTTTTGTCCTGGTCTTCAGGTGCAATCTTGATTTGGTTATAACCAGAAAAACCATCCATTAGTGAATACATGGAATGGCCTATCATTAGATCAACTATAGTATCAATTCTTGGAAGAGGAAACCATCCTTGTGTTCGCCTTATTAAGATTCCTAAAATTGCACACTCTAACACTTTTTTTAGGTTTGGATACAGGAACAATGTTGGAGATCCATTCTACATGTCAATTGATCTTATAAATCCCACATCGAGGAGTTTCTTAAGTTCTTCTTTAACTAGTAGTGCCACATGAGGATGCATCTTTCTAAGTTTTTGTTTCACAGGCTTTACTCCTGGTTTAATGGAAAAGTGATGCATTATACGATCAGGATCAAGACCTGGCATGTCTGTGTAAAACCAGGAAAAGTTGACTTGATTTTCTCTAAGAAATTCCATGAACTTGGGTACTTCTTCATCTGTCATTGATGCAACTAACTGTAGAATCCTCGGTTTCTCTATAGTTTCAAGATTAACTACTTTGGTAGGCTCAATCAAGATAGGTGATCACTCATGATAGTGCTCCAGAGGTTTATGTTCATCATCCGGGTGCCTTAAAAGGTTTCACCATCCTGATACACTCTTTGTTTTATCTTTGTTTGATCTTAACACTACCAGACATTCTGGTTTCACCATTAGATCTTTCTTTTTATTTTTATTTTGCAGCTAGAAAAACTTGACACTCTCCTAACTAAGGATCTCTAAATAAAATTGCCAAGGGAACAATCATTTACATCACCTGTGGAAAGGAAATTTACTATAGATTCGTCAGTTGGAAACATAGGCATATCAAGAGGTTCAGATAGATCCCAATCAATGAGATCGAGATGTATTAGCGGTAGCAAGTCATTAGGTTGCGTGAAATCGGCTATGGTTATGGTCATAACAGAGGTGTCTATAGGATCCGAGGTATGAGGTAGATCAATGATGGTATCGTCCTCACGATACTCTTGTTTGATTAAATATGACTCGGTATCACTAGAATCATAGTTGCGCTGTAGTTTAGATTTGTGAGGCTAGGTCCCTGTCCCTTCTCCGTTGATTAGCATAGGCGTATACCTGTGTATCTCATCAACCTATTTATCCCTCCAAAATTCATCATTATGGATGGTATCCCATTCATATTCTCTAGAGTCTATGTCAGAGTTATTATCGATGAAATTCTGAATTGCTGTCAAGCATGCTTCCCTTGGATCAAAACTTTCTTGCAATGTGAGTACAATATCATTCAATTGTTTGGATGTTGTTTCTTTTGAGCTAGTATCATAGCCTAATCCTATTTTATCTTTTTTCGCAAGTCCTAGAGGATCAATAGGCTCAACTACACCTTCTTTTCTTTTTTCGATAGGACCATTACCCTCATAGCCCATCTTTTGCATGATTGAATATCCTTTACCATATTTCTCAGTTGGTAACTTGATATTGAGAACTGTTTCATCTTCATCTTCATCTCTATAGAGCCATTATAGCATTTCTCTATCCTCAAGATCTTCCATTGGGAATTTCTCCTTGATAAATTTCCCATTGAACTTTGTGATTGGTTCTGCCAGTGATTGTGTTGATGTTGATGCTATAGATATATGATGTTGCGTGATAGAAGGTTTTCCATGTGACCGAGGCGATGTAGGAAGATTAGCCAGACAGAGAGAATATTCTCCTACTCCATTGTCCTTGAACTATAATTTATTGTCAAAGCTTTTGGTTAACTAACTGATTTGTGTATCAACTTTGAGAGAAGTATTAACAGGCGCTTCTCGATTGTTGGGAACCAAAGTGTCTTGACTAGCTTTGATGTTGGAACAAGTTTGATTGTGAGAATTATTGGCTGGTATCATGATCTCCTGTCCATCATAAGGAAACTTAAGACATTGATGATATGTGGATGGTACAGCTTGCATTTTGTGGATCTAAGGACGACCCAACAAGATGTTGTATGCAAGATCACGATCTAATACTTGACATAAAGTATTTTTGATACCAGGTCCCACTCTGATTGGTAACATGATTAAACCTTTGGATTCTCTTTCGTCATCATCATAGGATTTAATAGTAATCTTTCTTCTGGGATCAATGGAATCCTTAGAAAATCCTAAAGCCCAAATTAATTTCATGGTACATATGTTCAAACCAGCACCTCCATCTATTAGAACTCATCTGACATGAAACTTGTGGACCATGACTTCTAAGTATAATGATGAATTATGGGGATGTGTCATGGAAACATCATCTTTTTCAGAAAATGAAAGGCATGTGGGTGAGGATAAATGTCCCACCATGGCTTAAAATTGATCCACATTCAAATAATTGGATACAATTGTTTCAATGAGGGCTTTGTCTAGAATTTCTTTATGTGCTAGGGAAATCTTCAGAAGTTCCAAAATAGAGATTTGAGCAGAAGTTTTTCCAAGTTGATTGATTAAATCATATCCATGTTGAGGCGGTGGCACAATGGATTTTGAAGGAACACCTTTTAGGACAACTTTAGCTTGTGCCCTTGTTGTTACGTTAACTTCTCGATACTCCTCTTTCTCTTTGACTTTTATAACATTAACCTGCTTGTCATCAGTGTAGATATGATTGATTATATGCTCATCGATATGATTCACATTTTTTTAAGAAGACTCACCCTTTTGATAGTTGGGAAAAGGATTTCAAAATGCTTGGTGGTCTTCATTTGATTGTTGGTTCCCTTCTATTGTGACAATGTCTTTGTCGATTAAATCTTGAATAGCATTCTTCAAGGCTTGGAAATTATTCGTACAATGGCCTTTACATCTATGATATTCACAATAGTATGCATCATTCCATTATGGTGGCTTCACACTGGGTTCAAAGTTATGTTGAGGTGGTAGGGTAATAACGTTCTTTGCCATCAAGTCTTTAAGGGCAGATTCCAGAGATTGCCCCAATGGAGTAAAATTTCTTCTGTTGGAGAAAAATGAAGATTGCTGTGGATTTGTGTTTGATGTATTTCCTAAGGTGTTATTGTTGTTGTTTCCATGATACCCTTGGTTGTTGGGATTACTTTGATTTGGAACAAAAGTTGGATTTTGGTTATTCCTCAGAGGAGGAGGATTGTTTCCCTAATTTGTAACCGAGTTGACATTGTTGTAGTTGTTGTTGCAAGGAACACTAAGAACAACTAGCTTAGGTGAGACATGATGTGCATCTACAACACCATCATTTACCACATTCTTGTTGCGAGTCCAAAACTTAGATTTGTCATTATGGTGATTTGATGAGCTAGGATTGTGTCTATCAAGTTTGATTATTCCCCTCTGGACTAATGCACTTTCAATTGTGATTGAATTTTCAATCATTTTTTGAAAAGAGGGAGGACAATGAAGATTTAGGCGATAACTCATCTCTTGATCCAAGTTGTTTATGAATGTAGTGATCTTTTCCTTTTCAGGAACATGATGGCGATATCTAGTGAAAAATCTTCTCCATCTCTGAAGAAATGTGATGAATGGTTCACCAGGTTTTTGCTTAGCCTTGCATAGATCAATCATGGTTATTTGGTGTTGTATGTTATAGGAATATTGTGAGATGAACTCATTGATCAATTCCTCAAATGTTTTGATAGGCGGTGTGATTTTTTATAACCATTCCATAGATTGGCCTCCAAGACTTTGTGGGAACAACCGCATTAAGTATGTATCCTCATGAGCGAGTTCTAAATTCATGTTTCGAAAGTCTCTAATATGGTCAATGGGATCCAATTTCCCATTATAGCGATCAAACTTTGGAATTTCATAATGCTTAGGAAACGGGATCATGTTGAGATGTCGATCAAAAGGATATGGATAGATATCATCAAGAACATATGTCTTTGTTGTGGCTCCCCCTTGTAGATCTTTAATTTTCCCTTCTAATGTTTTAACATGTTGAGTCAAGGCAATAAGATCAGATAAGGGTGTTTCATCAGGATTACTCTTTATGTTCTCAATATTAAAGTCATGAGGTAGTTTAGCTCCTTTGTTGGCCAGAAATAGGAAATATTTGTGTTTGTCTCATGCTAAGATCTTTTCTACTGCTCTGAGAAATTTAGGATCTTGTTCAGCTTCTTTAAGGTGGCGTTCTTCTTCTTGTTCATTCTCACTATCCTCAAGGGTTTTTCTCATATCACTGTCGGAAGTAAACAAATCTTTTGCTCCTTCGACCATGTTGTCTTCAAAAAGGGGATTTTGACTCACACTATAAAGGGGATCACTATTTTCACCTTCCTTTTGTGTTGTTGAGGTATGATCTTCTTGTTGAATATCTTCCTTCAGTTTATTGTATTGTGATTGTGTAAAAATAGGCATATGATTTCAAGATGTTCTCCTAAAATTAGATCATAATTTGATGAGTGCAATCAAAGATGATGCTTTAATATGATAAGATGAAAATCTTATGATATGATCAAAACTATGTTTCCTAATTCGTGATTGTGGCTTCCAATGATAAAGGATGTTAGAATCCTGTTGGGAGAAGTTGAACTAAGAATTTAGAAGTTTGTGATGAAAGGTACACTTGTAGGATTTGATCCTTGTTTTCGAAGAATGATCAATATATCAAATAGCCTATTTCAACTTACTGAAGTATTTGACTAGGACGTGTCGAATATTCAATAGAAGGTTGTGGTATGTAGTTGAAATCAAGAGCCTGACTATGATTATGTCATTGAGAGAGGGCTCTTCTTTGAAATAGGCTCGTGAATCTAAAGGGTCCACAGCGTATTCGTCAGTAAATCCTCTGACAAAATCTTGGTATCTATGGATAAATTTGCGATAATGGAGCAAGAGGTTTCGACTCTTATATAAAAAATTCCTTCGTTGTAATATTTTCTTGTAACCTAGAGGTTTCCTAGGTTTCTTGATCCTATTGGCAATTGACTTCTTGACAAACTTGATAGATTTCCACTCCCTAAGCATGAGAGAAAATGTTGATATGTTACTAGAACAAGAATGCTATAAACCCAGATCTATCAAAAACAATGATTCGAGAAAAATGACAAATGCACTTTTTTGTTGCCTATATGTGCTTCATAAATAGGGATATGCACCAAAGAAATTGCCAAATATGCTTCAATATGTCCCAGATGTGCTACTCTGTATCCTATATGCGCTATAGAAAAAATGTTGTGATAGTGACCAAAAAGTTTTGTTTTTAGAATAGCCAGCATATGCGCTAAAAGACTCAATGCGCTAAAACAAACCCTAAAAGCATTGAATTAACTAGTAAATGCACTAGAAAAAACCTTATATGCGCTAAAATATACCCTATATGCGCGCTAAAACAATTTTTCCAAGGTAATCTTTTTGAACAGTTTGTGAGCAGTTTCAGCTACAATTTGACATGTTCATTTCGGATCATCTTTTATATGAATTAGTGTGATTGAAAACATAGAAAACACTCTGAAAAAAGTTGTTTTAAGTCCTATACTAAACATCAAGTGTATGTTTCAAAAAATTTCTTCAAAAAGTGTTTTCACAGGTTTTACACATGACAAACAATTCAAGCAGACTCACTCTTAGTACTTAGGTAGGTCAGCATAATAATCAATAGCCCACATCTTAGAATTGTGTCAATCCTCAATATTAGCCAGGTCACTCCCCGGTTGGGTGCCTCGTGTTTTTGTCTTTTCCAAGCGTGTACTTAGAGTGATAGAAGTGGATACCGGATCCCCTGAGCAAATGGTCCTTGGCAGTTATATGGTGAGTATCTTGGGGGTAGATTCTTCCCTCCCCTACACTGTGATTATTATGATGTTCGGAAACTAACTTCGGCTGGATACTACACTAAGTTTGTAGTAAGGGTTTTTGTTCGGTGCAGCAATAATAAACTCCTCGATGACTCAACCCGTAACAAAGGCTTCGGGGATGGTTATCTTGCACACTACCGGAAAAAAAGGATTTCCCCTAATTTTCTTTAAATTTTATAGTGGGGCGGAATAGCCTGGCTCTGGCTTGAACCCACTTGAGTCGTTCCTCTTGAGTAAGTAATTTTTCCCACAAGAACAGGCCCTCTATAGGATGTAATAAAATAGTAAAATTTCATGAATGTAAAAGGAAAGTCCGTATTCGTCACCCAGCTTAAGGGAGAGCATAGACTCCATTGCCACAAACACAATAGACACTGTTCTTTTTAAAACCCAACTCACAAATATCTAAACTATGTGAAGATGTTGCTTCACTGAAAGCATGGGATTCATTTTAACCACAAAATAAGTGTGTGGTGACTATCCTAGATTGCTTCATTTCAAATCCATGTCTATCCTAGGGTTGCTCCTTTTTAAAACTAGCTGTGACTATCCTAGATTGGTTCTTTTTAAGCCAAAAAAAGGTTCTGTCTATGGAAGGCGTCAGACTCAGAAACCTATTTAGTTACAACCTGTATGCACCAAAAGATCACCTGTATGCACAACAATAACAAGTTAATGCGCCAAAAAAGATCCTAAATGCACTACAGAAAGTCCCAAATGCACTACAAAAACTCCTAGATGCGCTAAAACATAATGCAACTAAATTTCTTTTTTTTTCTTTGTTTTAAAAAAAAATTAACAAACTAAGTTAGGTATATGTGCCATTTTGTCCCCTAAATGTGCCGAAATAGTTCCTGGATGTGCCCTAACAGTCCCTAGATGTGTTGAAGTACCTTCAAAAGCACTGAAATAAATTACAGATGCTTTGTAGAAACACACATATGCGCTTCCAAAATCCTTGGATGCGCTAAAACAAAAAAAAAATGAAAATCCGAATTCCATAATGCTAAATCATGTCAAAAAACCTGTAGATAGATATTAAAAATGGGGCAATACCCTATGGTGGGTACCAAAAATGTGTGGTCAATTTTATGCATGCTAAATATGTAAAAACAAATGAATCAAACACACCAATAAGACATTATATCAAAAACAAAATATGAAAATAATAGAGATGCAAACTCAGTATCATGTTATCGATGTCATCCTATCATCCTCTATCTCTAGTGTTTTCATTGATTATAGTTGGCTCTCAGATTGTATGCTAGGCTCAACGAGAAGTCTTCCTAGAGAACGAGATTGAATATGAAATGCATGTAATGCTAAGCTAAGACATGATCATTCTAAAACATGATTGCTAAAATGAAAGATTATGATGATGCTATGAATAATAAAACTATGATGGTAATTCTAGAATGCTATGATGCTAGAATGCAACTAATCTCTAATTCATGTGTTGTGTGTTCTAACCATGGTTTAGATTGGAAGTGTTATTTATAGAGTTTTTCAAAAGCTTTTGATTGGCTGATATGATCAATGATTGTGAAAATTCCTGGTAGATCGAACGGTTGAAGATGGATAAGATTGGAGAAAAATAGAAGAAAACATAAAGCAATATTTGTTTTCTTTTTTGTAAAAGAGGTAAGATAAGATGATAAAGATGATTTGTAAAAAAAAAATATTTTTGTGAGATTATGGAAAGATTTTGAAGAAGATAAATAATGAATTATTAAATTCAATTATTCATTTAAGGGTGGTAGAGGTTTTTTTTCTTAAAATAGAATATTTACCCTAGATTTGAAGAATAATGGAAGATTTCATAATTAAATAGAATATTTAATTATGATTTTGAAAAGATATGGAAGATATTCAATTAAATAAAGATATTTAATTAAACTTTTAAGAAATGGTATGTAAATGAAATTAATTAAATGAGATATTTAATTAACTAGAAGAAGAATTTGAAAAGAAATATTTAAATTTAATTAAATAAAAAAGACTTAATTAAATTCAAAAAGTGATAATTAATTAAATAAATAAAGTGTATTTATTTAATTAATCAAGTGGACATATGAATGTGAAATAATTAAATAAAAATTGATTTATTTAATCATGATAGAAGAATAAATTGAATGACCAATATAATTAAGTTAATTAAATTTAATCATATGTAGAAGACTTTAGAGAAATTAATTAAATAATAAATATTTAATTAAATGCCAGGATTAATTAGATATGACCAATTTTATGCATCTATAGTTGTATATGTCAAGTATATATAGGTTATCCACATTAAGTTTTAGAGATCTGCATGAAGATTTGATTGAGTTATGAATAGTTGTATTTTGCAGTCATTCTCTTGCTTCAATTAGTGTTCTTGAATGAAGATTATGTGATTCTAGTGAGTTCAATTTTTGTGGATGGGTTGAAATGGAACCTTTTTGGATTTGTGTTGATTGTGGTGCTCATGATTGAAGATTTTCTTTAGCGTGTTCATGTTTTCATTCTTCTTGGATGATAGAGTTGTTGATGTGGATTATTAGAGGGATTAATTATTTCAAGTGTTTTCATGTGATGGAGAATGTAATTTTATTTTTTGTCTTCACTATGTTGGTCGACATTGGTTGATTCCATTATATGTAATCTTTAATGTTTTGGGCTCTTCGGTTGTATTTCATTATATCATTTTATTGGTACGATAGTGATGTAATTTCTAGCTTTATTGTTGGCCGTTACATATAATGGAATTGTTTTTTTTTACATCACGAAGAAGGTATGAAGGTATATAAAGTGTGCAAATCCTATGAGATCTTTCAAAGGTAAGAGGAAGTATATATGAAGATTGGCCGAGTCTTAAAAAGAAATTCATGTGCCAACAAAGCTGTAATCAAGCATTAGCAAATGTATTACCAATGAAAAATGGCCCTTTTCATTTTCATGTGGCCTTTTAGGTCTTATTATTTCATTGTTTTGGAACTATGTTTATGGTTATGATGTATCTTGGCTTGAACACGTTTTATTTTGTGCTAAAATTCAGAAATAATGATGCCATGAGAGGTGTCGTTGAAGTGTTGTAAAGAAATTTTTGTTGCTACAGACTCCATTTATTAATTCACCTAAAACCACCTTTTCACTCATTAACAAGTCTATTTTAAAGTGGCAGTGGAAAGTCTTGTAACAAGATTTCATGATTTTCTAGGCATATTTTCATTTTTTACACCCTTCTCATGCTTTATTTTGTCTCTTTATGCCCTCATATTCTTATATTAAGTGTATTTTTGGTTCCTATCATGACAAACAACATTAAACACAACATTATTTCTGACACTTGGTTTTAGGTCCTAGGTGGGACCCATTCGCCAAGAGTGGTGAATGAGTCCCCCTTGGTCCCAAATTTAGAATATTTCAAAATTTCTTTTAGGATTTTACTCAAATAAACTTCATGTCATCCTGTGATATAAATAAGTGATTTTCACCTCATTTCAACCCCCATTCATTCAAGCATTCAATCTCCGAAGTCATTCAAGCAATCAAGAATTTTGCATCGTCAATTCAAACACTTTCAAGCACTTTGGAGCAGCCATTGGCATCACTTTAGATTTGTATGCTCAAGGACATTGGTAAGTTTGTAACACTTTCATGTTATTCATTTATCATTTCCTTTACATTTCATTTATCTCTATAGGGTTTGATTACAAAAGTGGGGTTTGACCAAGGAAAAACCCTATTCACTAACCCCCCAACATTTTCCCCCTTTGTGCATGCGTATTTGTAGCATTGTTTTGTAGATTTAATAGGTTTAAAGGTGTTGAAAAGTGGAAATCAAGTCAACTAGGATCTTCAAGTCAACTCATCATCTTTTCAAGCATTTTGAGTGTTTTCTATCTATTTTCTGTAGAACTGACCCTGACAACCCAACATTCAGAAATTGCCAGATCTGGTGTAGCAGTGTTGCCTCCTAATTTTCCATAAATCTTTGGGAGGAATAATTCACCACCCTTGGTGAATGAGTCAGGCTTGAAATTTGAAAATCTATATTTTGTCATATTCCAACTCCCGACTGCTAGAAATCAACTCCTGACACATTTTCAACGGTAGGAGGACTGATTTGCCACCCTTGGCAAATGAGTCCCATTGTGAAAAGTTTGAAAATTTAATCAGCATTACAAACACTCTATAAATCTCAAACAACACCCAGGTGCACTCATATTTAACCCTGTACCTTCAGTTCTACATATTTCCTTCAATTTCTTCATCTTTCATAGTTGTTTGCATATCACAATGTGTTTTCAAACATAGCTTAAATTGTACTTTAGCATTCATTTTAATTAGTCAATTTCATTTAGATCTCTTCATTTACATCATATCACATTGCACACATCCTGATTTGAATGTACATAAGCATTTTAGGAGCCCAAATCTCTTTCTTTGTAGGTGGAAAACCCTAGGAAAAGACCCCAAGCATTCTGGGTTCCTAAAATCTATGTCACATTTTCATCAACCCAAATTTTGAACATTTTTAAAATTTTAATTGCATTCATATCTTGCATCCTAGTTTGCATTTGCATTGACATTCAATTACGACATTGATTGGGTATTGCAATCTAGGATCTTTCATTTAGTTTTCCTTCATGCATTCAATTTCTTTGAAAAAATTGTAACTCTACATTCTGTGTTTGTATTTGCAATCTGAAAAACACAAAAAAATTGCATCCTGCGACTCATTCGCCACCCAAGGTGAATCAGTCCCTCTATATTTTTGAAACAACATTTTTCTCATCTCTTTGGCATTTTTTTACATTACACTTTTTTATTCTTGCATTCTATTTACACCTACAAATTCTCTATCATTCTTCACTTATTAAATCTTAGTTTATTGGCATCATGAAATTCTCCTTTAATAAGTTTTGGAATTCCCTCAAATCATTGGTAGACATGTCCAATTGTACTTTATGTTGTGACCTTAATGACATTGAACAAACTCATGCTCCTTTAACTCCTCAGGATTGTTCTCCTTGTGATGTCAACATCATTGGAGAAGATGATGCTAGCATGGCCAAATTCTATAATGATTTCCTTGACAACCTAGAGGAAAATGGAACCTTTTATCCCTCTATGCGATCACAAGCACTCCCTACTATTGTAACCCCTGATCACTTTGCTTATTTACATCTTGAAATCAACATAGGACCTATGATTACCCGACCTACGATTACCCCCTCAAGTGAACCTAGTTCCTCTCAACCACCACAATCTTAGCCATTTTATGAGTATACTATCACAAACAATCCTATAAATCTTGAGGACACCTATGGTAAAGGCTTTACTATTTTAAGTAAACAAGGTTGTGACACAAAACATGAACATGACATTCATCAGCTTTTTGGACAACAACCAATTGAAACCAACACAACAAGACTTGGATATCAAGATCCTTCTCATCCCACAAGACATCCTTTTCAACCTAGGAGACTCCTGGATGTTGGAATGGTCATCTTGAATTATTCTCCTAATCTAAACATCCTCCTTCCTTATGAACAACCATCTCCTTATTTTAATGCTAATGACATTAGGATCCCTATGGGTCCTCTTCTTCCAGCCAATCATGAAAAAGGAGAACCCAGTAAATGCAAATGACCATACAAAATTAAGAAGATAAAGCTTCCTACACATCCTCCAACTGAATGTGAGTAGAGAATTCAATTACTTTTAAACAAAGGTCTTATACTCTTACCACCTTCTAGTAGACTGGTCATTCACCCTCATGGCTTCAACATACCATATTGCAATTATCATCATATTCTTGGAAATTGAACTAAAAAATGTTTGACATTGAATGAAATACTAATACTGATTGTTCCCCTCTCATACCTTAAAACAATCACATCCCATTCATCATGCCATAGTTGTAGGATTCCCTATTCTCACTATTTCATGATTCTTTCCCATCACCCACCTCAGCTCATTCTTCTCTTTACCCTTTGTGGGGGAAAGACATTGTTAGCCTTGTCCTTGTAATGCATTTTCCTTTGTCTCTTAACTATGTTATTCCTTTTCCGCTTATCTATTTAAAATTGAGAAACCAATAACCTAGTTAATGGTAGACTTATATTTGCATTACTCATCATTTTCATTTTCCTTTTTATTTTCCTTTTATGTGCATATCGTGTTCCCCTGTATCATGCATTTGATATTTCCTTGTCTTTGTATACTTCTTCTAAGTGTATCGCTATTCTTCTATTTGTTGTTCCTTATACTTTTTACTTTTGTTTAGTGTTTTCCTTTTGGGGATGACGCAAAGCATTGAGATGCCCTATGTCTCTTCCATGTTGACCCAAAA
>VDFB02263294.1:0-20262 GCA_007258455.2 Sequoia sempervirens
GACAAAATTTCCTACTCAATCCATCTATCTCTTATTCAATACAACTGTCTTTACATTCCACCATTACATGTGCTTTTTAATATGTATCTCAATTCTTTCTAATCTTCTATCACATCTATTCATTATATGCTCTGATCTTCCAGGTAAAGCAGCATAAATGGATGCCTCAATGTGATCCAATACAAGGGAAGATTCGTGTATAAAAATTTAAACAAACAAGCTATCAAGGCAAATTTTGTAATGACAAACCAATATTTAAATAATAAAAAGTATATACTAAACATTTTCAAAATTAATGAAAACATCAAAGGCCTATATAAACAAATCATAAATATGTTCAATAGAAACATCATTAGGAAGACATTCAACTCTACTCACAAGTTTTGAAGCAGCATTTATTATAACGTCTTTAGCATAAAATAATCCCAAAGTCCATTTACATGGTATGGATAGAATTTTCCAGACGGTACAACTCACCATCAAGTAGAAATATTCTAACTCACCTTCCTCTGATTCGCATTACAGCACTCTAGTACAATTTTTCCCTCATGGTAAACTTTTCTCTTCTGCGACTTGTGCCTTGTATAGTTTATTATCCATTGGGTAACCCCTGCCATGACTTCTCCTTATTGATTCCAACTCTGGTTATCAGAATAAAAGCACCCCAAATTTTAGCCTTGTGTTGAAACCACTAGAAAGAAGTACATAACCATATTAAACTAGGAATTCAACAAAGGAAATAACAATAGAAAATTGAAGTACTTCATTAAAAAAACAAAAAATTCAAAAAACAAAAGGAAATATGACACAATAATGCAAAAGACCAAACTCGTCTATTTATATAACTATAACCATGAGCTCAGATTTGTTTTTGGCATTGTACCAAATTTTCAAATAAGCCATGTAAACACAATTCTATTCATTATGTTCTAGTGTCAAAAGGAGCCCTAGAAAGCCATACTCTCCAGTGCTGATCATTGTAATGCCTAGGTGTAAAAGGGACTTGTATCATCTGGTGTCAATATAGTTGCATCTAGGAAATGTCTCGAATGCCAGCTTTATATATCAGCTAAGGGAGACACCAAATTTTAGACAATCATTGCCCATCTAGGAACATTATGGCAGATTTCTGAAGCTCAAAAGAGTCAAGGAGAAGTGAAATCCAAAATGAGTTCCATTTAACTATGTTTCAAAGAAAATCAACAGATTTAAAAAACTAGTTGCTTGCCATTTTTCATTGCTTGTGATAAAATATTGAGTCAAATAAACTTCAGAGTGATCTAGTGGGTTAAATAACAGAAAGGTAAGAGGTCAAAAATATATTAAAAAATCCACTTGCCATTGTGATCCCAGCAATCTTGGGAGGTGGGACCATGAGTTAATCTTCAGCCTGATCTGCATGAAGGAGGTCTCCAAGAAAGGAAAAATATGTCATAAAATGTGGAGAGAAGGATTGAGAAGGGGTTCTAGAAGGTGGTCTACAGTTCCCAAAGCAATTTATGGCTAAAGCTCATTAGGAAATGATATTGGCCTAACCATGGTGTTGAATGCCAATCTGAGAAAACTTCCAGTTTGGTCAGTGACAGTTTTGTTATTAAGACTTTTTCTCGAGGCCTGTAATTCTATTTTTGCCATGACTTCCTCTTCATTCTTGTGGTTCTGATCACGCTTCATCACATCAGCATTTATGTCCATCGCAGTCCTTCAATATATAGTATTTGGATCAAGAAAGTATTTGGATCAAGACCAGAAGTTGATGTAGTGTTACAATTGAGAATTTTGGCCTTATATAAAGTCATCAGGAATGTCTTCAAGGGACTCAAGTTATTAATTCATAGAATTCCCCTTGGAAATGGAAGACTTCATGACCAGGTTATTCCAGCTACCAAGGTTGAGCCACCAGATGCAGATAAATTCTATGCATACTTCCAGGATGCTCAACAATTCTTTTGTTGGTTGACAAGAAAAAGATGCAAAAATGAAAATATTTGAGTCATTGTTGGCCTATCTATGCAATAACCAACACCCTGAGAGGAACAATTTATATGATTTTGGAAATACATCTCCAAGAGATTCATAATGAGTATTTTGAGTTCAAGAAAATGAGTCCTCCAAAGAAGTTCAAGAGGTACTCACTCCTTTGCTACATCTTTCTATATTGTTTGGCGGATGAGTGGTCTTTGTTATTGGGGATCAAGCTAATATTTCCTGAGAATACCAATGGAGAGATTGAGCCGGTGCAGTTATGAACAGTACATATGGACAGGCACCGTGACTTTGCTTCATACAGGATATTTGAGAACTATTTTGTAACACCTCTGTTGGAGAAGTTGGTGGGTTTGGAAATGCCCACAATGACCACTATGGTAATAAATCCATTAGACCACTGCAGATGAAAACTCTGGGTTCATGAGACCACAATTGGGGAGACTACTTCCATGAAGGGTAAACAATTATCAGAATGTATGGAGCTGATGCTTCTCCTTGTATACTGCCTTGGGCAATACCTCCCAGACTTGCTCTAATGGAGACAATCAAGCAAGCAGATGTTCTTAGAGTTCAAATTCTATTCTAGAGAGACTGGCAAGACAGGTATTTTTCCCTCTGCAATTGAGATTGAGGATTTCAAGTTCCGTGGCAAAGGCACATTCAATGAGGCCTTCAAGTTCACTGAAAATCTATCTATGAAGCCTGGTGCTCGGAGAGCTTATGACCCTGAGGGGTTCATCGATCTTGAAAGAAAATCCCAAGGTAGATGAAGATGCAGCATCAATATAATGAATCGGAGAACCTTATCAGGAGTTTTAAAGATGAAAAAGAAAAGGCCTTATGGATTTAAGTCCCGTTATAGCTAAGAAGGGAAAACCTATGATTGCATTTAAGTCCCATCATAGATAACTTGTCCTACTCTATTATGCCACTCCTACTTGCTCAAGAAGGGAATGAAAAATCAGGTCCAAGGATCAGCCCAGTTTGGCAGGTCAATAAACTCTTCATTAACTAGCCATATAATACCGTGTGTTGCTAACAAAATAGCATTTCTACGGACCACTTGATTTGCAGTCTTACGCATACAATGATAAGAGATTTTATAGAACAAAATGTCAAGGATAGAGACTCTTTCAGAACTTGATCAAACCTCCAATGACCAAAATCATCTGAAGTTCTTTTCAAAAACTAAACAACAATCACAACCTTTGAGTAGACTTCAAGAAACCACCGCTACCGTTGTAAAAGGAATGCCCGTATATCTAAAAAGTGGCGTAATGAGCCATTAGCGGCCTGAATAGCCCTCCCTAGGGTAGTCAACCCTAGATTCCATTTTGTGGCACCATATAAATTAAGCATGCAATGATCCAACGTAGCACCCTTGAGCATCGTTATTGCCGCCTTCATCGTGGCTTACCCTATCATCTTTGGATCCATGTTAGAAAAAGTTATGATGATAAGAGGAGGCTACCTAGTTCTATGAGTTTAGTTAACCTAAGAAAAATCCACAGCTAATTTAATAAACTATTAGTATCAAAAAAATAAATAAAATATGTTGAAAGCTGAAACGGATTAAGCAGCAGAATAACTAGGGAAACAATTGCATGATGTGCAATGGGAAGAGTTACTGGAGCCGGATATAAACAGCACAAACATGCTCACAGACCCTTAGAAATAACAAGTGATGATTACATGCTATTGGACCAGCGGAATATAAAGCGTGCTGCGTCACTGAAGAAGTGAGAAACGGCTGAAAGGAAAAAGGTTGCTCCGATTTGAGTCTCCATTGTTGCTTGAAAAATTATTAATCGTAGTATAAATGTCTTATTCCTCGGCACTTCGTATTGAGAATGTCCCGATTCGGGGTATAAATTACAAATACATGATGAACTTAGCATCGTGTTGCCAAACAGATTCGAAAGAAGCCTTCCAAACTTGCTTCTGTAGATTTAGAAAATGCTGTTATATCTATTAGCAAAACAAATACATTGAACCTGCACATTTTGTTCTTTCATTTATTAAAAATTATGGGTGGGCCTTGATTTTGGTAATTTTGCAAAATACTAAGTAAAATGAATAGAGAGAGGGAGAAAGAAAGAAGTGAACGGCAAGCATTTGAGCAAAGAGAATTCTCTCCTCCAATTTCACAATACTTTCAATAACATATAGCTCGAATTGCATTCCATCGTATGGCAGGTTTTTTTGAGCTCCGTGGATTTAAAATGCGTGTGTTGCCCAAAATTATAATGAATTTGAGAAAATTGAACATATATTTATTACGACAGCAAATGCTATAAATAAATGAGTGCGCTAAGGAGAGACAGGGAGAAGTGCTTACAAATGCAGATATAGAATTCTGAAGCAAACTTCTGCGAGCTCGGTTTCCCTGTGGAGAGCTTCCTCTGGCGGGAAAATGATCAATTAATCGGATATCTCACTTGTCCTTCACAACCCATGGGACTTATGAAACATAGAAGAATATTTTATGGAGGTTTACGGAGGGTTTACCAAAATACTAAAAGAGATTCTATATCAACTTCAATGCTTAAATTTAAGCGCCTACCCGCGGAAAAGTTTATGGTGTTTGGAAATATTCCATACACGTATTAATTAGAAGTTTGCTTAAAGTTAAGCACCTACTCGCGGAAAAGTTTATGGCGTTTGGAAATATTCCATACACGTATTAATTAAAAGTTTATATATATATATCAATTGAAAGTTTCATTAGTCTTTATCAACAGTTTTGTTGCTGAATTGTAATTTGATTTTGTAATTGTTTTTTTTCTTTTTTTCAATAAAAAATAAAAATAAAATTATATATATGTGACAATTGATGGGTCTCGAAGGATACCCCTATGAACTCTAGGGCAAGGGAATTAATAAGGAATGATATAGGATTTTTTTTACACTTTTTCATTAAAGCTTCTTTTGGGTCCTAACAATGAAGGTTTCGCTAAGATGGCAGCCCTTTGTACAATGGTTTTAAAAATTATGTCATTAGAAAAAGATAAAAGAGATAGATATTGAAGGAGATTCGTTGATCTATATCAAAGCAATCAAAAATAAATTTAAAAAATTAGAATTTGAAGAATTTGGTATATCTAATTTTACCCCTTTTGAGGGCCTTCAAAACTACTCTATATGACATATCTAAGGGGGGCCAACATGGCATTTAATATACTAACAAATTGTTTTTTGAAACAAGAGGTGGAGGCGATTATCGCTGACAATTGTGAAGTGTGGATTGGACTAAAGGAGCTTTTAGCGAGGGAAATGAGAATTTAAGAGGGTGGTAACGGTACATGGTGGCATCGCTTGCTTTAGTTATGATCCTTACGCCTTCAACTCAGATGTAACACAATTGATTGGCATTCTCAATCTAGTTATCTACCATTGGTTCTTCAATATGCTCCAATAGCTTGTTGTATCACTCTTATAGAACCTCATTATGGCTTTGTTATGATCCTATAGATAATGTTGATGGGGGGATCTTAGTAGATGTGTTTTAATGAATAGCAAAGATAAAGGGGGTTGTTTGGTTGTTCAGTTAGGGAATGGTTAATTGTAACATGATGGATCATAGATGTAATTTGTTTCTTCGGTCCTCCTTTAAAAGTTTTTTGTTTATTTTATTTTATATAATTGAAAAGGAGCTACCCCAAGGTGTATATATATATATATGTATATATATGTATATATATATATATATACATATGTATATATATATATGTATATATATATATATATATATATATATATATATACATATGTATATATGTATACATATAGTATATATATATATGATATATACATACATACATATGTATATATGTATGTATATATATATATGTATATATGTATATATATGGAGGTATATAGTGGAGAAAAGGAAAGAGGAAGAGTAGATATATGTACATATATACATAACATATGTATATATGTAATATATACACATACATGTATATATGTATGTATATGTATATATATATACATACATTACATATATGTATGTATGTATGTATATATGTATATGTATATATACATATATGTATATGTATATATGTATATATATGTATATGTATGTATATATGTATATGTGATACATGTATATATATGTATATATATACATGTATATATACACATGTATATATATATACACATGGCAGTGACACATATATATAAATATATATGGAGACAGTGGATATAAGAGAGAGCAGACACATACATGCTGAGTTATGTATATATATATATATATATACATTAATATATTATATAAAGACATATATATACATGTATTTATATATATATATATAGACATGTATATGTATGTATATATATATAATATATATAGACATGTATATGTATATATACACACATGTATATATATTATTAAGACAAAGAGCATATGATATGAAAGAGAAGAGAGTATATACATATATACATATACATATATATATAGAGGAAGAGGGGGAGCAGGAAAATGTATAAAGAGCATATATGTATATACATTACACATAATATTACAATATTACACATATACATATATATACATATACATATATATACATATATATGTGTATATGTATGTATATGTATATATATATATGTGTGTGTGTATATATACATATATATACATATATATATACATATATACATATATATTTCGATGCTTAAATTTTAGCATCTATTCACAATAAAGTCATTTATTTTGGTTCTAAGCATTATGCCTTCAACTCATATGTAACACAATTGATTGGCATTTTCGATTTAGTTATCTACCATTGGTTCCTCAAGATGCTTCAATAGCTTGGCATATCTCTCTTATAGAACCTCGTTGTGGCTTTGTTGTGAACTTGTATATAATGTTGATGGCAGGATCTTAGCAAATGTGTTTTAATGGACAAAAAAGGCAAGGGGGATTGTTTGGTTGTTCAGTTAGGAAATGGTTAATTGTTTCATGATGGATCACAGATGTAATTTGTTTCTTGTGTCCTTCTTTAGAGGCCTTTTGTTTCTTCTATATAATTGAAAGGAGCTACCACCAACATAGCAATTTTCTCATATTTATACATATATGCATGCATACATGCATACATACATATACACATATAGATATGGATGCATACGTAGATACACACATACACACACACACATGCACATATATGTGTGTGTGTGTGTATTTATGCATGCATGTATGTATGCATGTATATGTATGTGTATGTATAAATATGTATGTATGCATGTATGTGTATATATGTATGTGTGTATATGTGTGTGTGTGTGTGTATATATATATTTATGTAGGAGCACCCGGGTGAATGCACGATCAACATCACACAAAAGCAATTGTTACTTGAAATCTATGAGAGTTCATAATTCCTTTTATAGAGAAATTATTACACTCTATTGTGTATTTACCTAGTTACTATTACCAAGCTAGATGAAATACTTGCATATATGTGTGTGTTTGTAACTTTGATGGAAATAAATGCGATTGTACTTTGTTTATTTGAATCATTTGAAATATAATGAATAAATGGTTGATTCAAATTGATGTCATATATATATATATATATATATATTAAATCTAACTATGAAGTATATAATGCAAATGATTGTTTTGTGATCAACTGACTACCATTGCAAATGTGTCAAGTTGGTTGCAGGTATAAGTTCACGCCTCCAGAAGGGAGGGGAAGTATCACTCAGGAGAAGGGTTTTGGTCCGGTAACCCTTAATGAGCCTAACTAAGCTTACACACACTCACTTTTAGATTGGTCAAGTCAAGTCAATAGTTACAGGAAAGAGGTAAGATACCTTGGTTTGGTTGTGCGTGAATTAGGAGAGGTTTTGGTTTGATTTTGAAAACATTCTTGATTCAAGTGTTTGAGTTTCTTTGAATTTATGAGTACTTTTTTATGAGTTTAATTGATGGGATATATACATAGGATGTATATATAAATACATATATACATGTCTATGATGAACTAGTACACATATATATATATATCGTTTATATATGTCAATCAATGTTAATACAATTGTATATGTTTAATTGTTTGGACGCAATATTATATAAATATACGATGTATATATGTATATATGTATATATATATCGTGTATATATGTATATATATATATATCGTGTATATATGTATATATATATATATATCGTGTATATATGTCAATCGATGTTAATACAATTGTATATGTTTAATCGTTTGGACATAATGTTATATAAATATACGATGTATATATGTATATATATTTATTGATTGATATACATGTATGTATTGAAGTGATGGCAATGTCCATACAAGTGTATTAATATATATAAATATACATAGGTATATATGTGTATATATATATATATACATGTGCGATAATATTTTGGAAGTAAATGAATATTTAAGTATATGCATTCAACTATCAAATGACACATTCTATAAACTTGTAAGTTAATATATATATATATATATATATATATATATATATATATATATATATATACATATATATATATATATGTATATGTATGTATATATATATATATGTATATGTATGTATATATATGTGTGTGTGTGTATATATACATATATATAATAACATGTAGCAACGTCCATACAAGTGTATTAATATATATAAATATGTACATAGGTATATATATACACACACACACATACATACACATGCACACACACACACACACACATATATATGTATATACATACATACGTCCATACAAGTGTACTAATATATATAAATATGTACATAGGTATATACACACACACATACATACATACATACATACATATATATATATATATATATATATATATATATATATATATATATTTGTGTGTGTGTGTCTTTATGTATGTATATGTGTGTGTGTGTATACATATATATAATAACATGTAGCAACATCCATACAAGTGTATTAATATGTATAAATATACATGTGCGATAATATTTTGGATGTCAATGAATATAAGTATATGCATTCGAATATCAAATGACACATTTTATAAACTTATACTTATATATATATAGTGTTGATTATATATTAAGTGCATGTTATAATGTAAAGCACAAACCATACATTCTATAATGTAAACCGTAGTCTTAAAAGGATAGCGCACTATATGGCAGCACTATGAGCATTTCGCTAAGTATTAACTTTTGTAAAATAGATACAACGCTATGTAAAGCGTGTGGAAATGATTTGCATGACATAGTCAAATGTTTTAAAAGCAATTTGAAATGCATTAACAAGCTTTGACTTGGTCTTTTATCTGAAACACCAAAATAGCACGCATGAAGTTTACATGGCACCAAATTATGAATAATTGCATTCCTTTAGAAGTCTGTTCTGAGAGCTCTGTCCAACAATGGAGGCCAAACATAAATGGGAGAATTAGTCAGATAGAAGCTGGCATAGTGAGAGTCGACCTGTGAAATTAATTACCTTGCATATCTAAATGATATTCTTGTTGTCCATGATAGAAGCAACCAGTTGTGCAATATTGTTGAGTCTTAATTTGTAAATTTGCCACCTTTTCTTTACCTTGCTAAGTCAAACCATTTGAGCTAAGAAGTGTCAATTCTATTACCCTATTTCCAACCTTTAGTTGTTTATTTTTGTGTATAAATAGAGGTACGCTTTACCACAAAAGGACGCATATCTGCATTCTAATGTTATTTTCTAAATTATTGCTCTGTTCTTCTGAGTTTTGTGAGAGATTTAGTGAGGGGTTTTGCAAGAGATTTAGGGAGAGGTTTTCTGAGAGAATTTGGAAAGAGTGGAAGTGATAGTTGTTAAGTTGAAAGTTGATTTGAGGAGGCTAAGTTTGGGAACCAGTTAGTTCAAATTGGAGCTTTGCATTTACAAGCATGCTAAATCTTACTCTTTTATGCCTTAAATGACAAGTTGGAAAGATTCTATGTTTTGCTTGTTTTATTTGGAAAATGTGATATGTTATTAGGGAAAAGTTATTTTCTTCATCTGTGAAATATAAATTTATTTGTTGCTTCTAGTTTTGGAATCTCTATTTCTTAAGTTTTTGTACGTACTCCATATTAAGGAGTGATTATATATCAGTATTAAATACTACAATAGAGTGAAGTCTATATAGCTAAAGCTAAAATTAGTAAAGAGAGGTTACGGAAACACATGTTTTACCTACTAGATGAGTCATAGTGAAATTAAGTGAATATAGGTTATTCATGGGATTAGGTTAAATCCAATGAAGGGGATAGGCTATGCATAGAATATGAATGGTCATAACAAATCAAGCTAGAATGGTGGATGAGCGTGTGACGTCCATTCCGAATTAGGGGTGATGAATACTTTGGCCAAAGTGGTGTAATTTGTCACTGGTTACACTCTTAGTTCATTGTGTTACCTTTTAGCATGCTAGTTCGGGATTGTCATACACATACAATATAGACTCTGTATGGTAAAGTTCTAGTTATGTGGGACATAACACCGAGCTTAGGATTGGCTACTATTTTGAGTTTTTCGGACCAAACTCTTCATCAAAGGGTAGGGCCATCTTACCACATGTGGTAGATGTGCCGAGGACCGCAGTAAGTCCGTGGATGGTGAAAAAGCGCTTGAGTGATGCTTCTCCTCTCAGTCGGTGAGCCAAGATTTGAAGGGGGGTTTCCTAGATCATTTGTATTTCTAGTGTTGATGAAGCTCAAATGAGCTATGTATGTATCTTGTATCTATTTCTTTGAAAGATGGAAAATGTATTTTGTATCTAGTTTCTAAAATCATTTCTTTGGAAAGATTGTACATTTCATTGAATGAAATGAGAAAGATGAATTATTGTTGTATCAAATGTGCATATTATCTTACTTTGAAAAGAAATTTTGTATCGCTATGTGTTTAACAATTTAGTTTAAATTCACTTGTGGTAAAACATAGGAGAAATAGTTGAGTTGAGCAATGGGCATGTTACACATGGTATCAAATCTACCAAGTTCAGCTTTGGAACCTATGTGCTCGCTATGTTTTCCCTTCCAACATTATATGATTCTAATGTTTGGAAATTCTTGTGTGAGGATGGTGCATCTTAGGTTAAGCGCAAGAAAGTCAGTAATTGGGAATGAGTGCTACCTAAGGGCCAAGAAGGAAAGGGAAGCCCTTGTTCATACCATAGAGGGAACTAACTATGAAAATGTCATATGGCTGAGTGATACCGAGACAATCAGTCACGCTTTATCGTGAATTAGCCAAGAGAAGAGAAGGATGAGAAATGAAACCAACATCAACCATTTACCTCTTGTCTCTCTGGCAAAATCAAAATCATTATCACTTTCTATGGATATACCCTTAGAATGTAGTGCTTAGTCCAACAATGTTGTTTAGAGACCCTCATGTTTTACCCATGGCTGAAATAATTGTAATAGCCTCAAGTGGCAAGTCAAAGGGTTAAGTACGTTGAAATTATGTATCGAAAGATAAATCTGAGGGATACTATCATTTTTGGGATAGAGATGAGTAAATAAGAGATGAGCAAAAGTCTGAGGGGTATACCCTGTTGTGCTATGTATCTGAGAGTGAATCTGATGGATACTCTCCTCTTGACTACCTAAATAGCATTCAATGTAAATGAAAGGATATGGAAATCCTTATGAATAAATGAAAGTTTATTTTATATATCAAAACTTGTGAGAAAATTAGAATTTTTTGTATGTGAATGTTTGCTCTTTTGAAAAGTTTTCAATATGTTAAGTAAACCATGATAGGATCTAATATAGATGAACCTTCAGGTATAAACTTTTCTTGAAGGGATGGTGAGAACAAGGACCAATCCTAGAGAAAGCCAAGAAGTTGGACAAGGTCCAAATAATACTCAAACCAAGTTGGACCACATTTTGGCCATCATGGATGAAACTAGGGCAAGGATAGAAAACCTTGAACAAGAAGTGAAGGGAAAAGAAAGAGAAGAGTAGGAAGTCCCAATTAATGATGAGGAATAAATGCCCAATAAGGATGAAGGAGAGAATTCTCGTGACCTTAATCAATCAATTCAAATAGGGAAGAAGAATCTCAGTCCAAATCTGAAAGTAGCAAAATAAAATGTGTGGTAACTAAGTTGTCTAGGGATATGAGAAAAGTTACCCCGCCAAAAGTTGAGGGAAGCACCAATGGAGATGAGGTTGAGGTTTGGTTAATTCAAATGGAAAAGTATTTTGAAATCATAAACTTTTATGAGGTCACCAAAGCTATTTTAAGTGCCTTCCAATTAGTTGGAGAAGCCTCTAATTGGCGGATGAACAAAAAGATGAAACTTGGTCATAATTCCCTAAAGTTAACTTGGAATGAGTTTTTTGAAATATTCTGAAAAAGATGGCTACCCCAACTCTTTTATGACCAAAATCTCACTAATTTGCTGAATTTAAAACAAGGTGATATGTTGGTGAATGAATACTAGGAGAAGTTCACTCATCTTTTGAAGTATGTGCCAATGTACCAAAAGGACGAACGATTTCAAATTAGAAAGTTCATCATGGGACTAAATGGCCCAATAGGTGGTGAGGTGGATGTACATGGTCCAACCACTGTGGATCTAGTATATGAAAATGAAATCAAGCAAGAGCAAAAGCTCAAAGCCATCTCAATCTACCGGGAGAATAAGAATCGAAAGAAGTTCAATGGGTCTCAAGTTAATCAGGCTTCAAAGAATTCTAATGAAGCATAGGATTCTCAAAGGCAAGGGAATAAGTGATCTTGTAACAACTGGAATGAACCAAGGACAGATCATCGAGGAAACAACAACAATTTCAACAATGTTGGAGGAAATGTCAATAATCCTAACAAGTCTATGAAAAGGAAGGGACCAATGAAAGGATGCTTTACTTGTGGAGGGGATCATTATGTCGTTCAATGCCCCAACAAACCTTCAAGATCTCAAACGCATGAAAATTGTCTTCCTCCACAATGAACTACAATCCAATAAAAGATCCATGTAGCCTTGGACAATTGACAAGCAAAATATTAGGTCACACCAGTGGAAACCCTAGGTATTTTTTTGGTAGACCTATATTTCTATACTTATTGATACTAGAGAAATAGAAAACTTTATTTCACCTAGAGTAGCTAATCAAATATTTAGAAAGGTTGGTTTTATGGAAAATTCTTGGGTTGTTGAGCATGCAAACTAGAAAAGAGCAACAATGAAGCAATGCTTGTTTGAAGCCAGGGTAGAACTTCATAGTTTCTCAACTGAAGTAAACTTGTACGTAGCACCCATAGGATCTTATGATGTCATTCTAGGAATGAATTAGATATGGAAACATAGAACCAAAGTATATTTTCATTCCAAAGTAGTAGAGTGTTTAGAAGATCTATGTAATTGGGTGACGTTGCAAGAAACACCGAGAGAGATCAAGTTGCAATAAATTTTTGCCATGCAAATGCTTAAGGTGAAAAAGAAAGGTTGCCAACTATTTGTATTTAAAATAGAAGAATTTAAGGAAGTCACTCCACAAGATAATGCCATGGATTGTGAACTACAGGATTCTCAAGAGGTTGAAGAAGGTGAAATGGTGGAATATGGAGTTCAATCATATGGAGGAATATCCCATCTTAAGGAAATTTGTGGGTGTATTTTCAAATGAATTACTTAGATTAACTCCCAAGAGGGTGTTTGATTTCTCCATCGACATAGTACTAGGATTTGAACCTATATCCAAGGTACCCTATAGAATGACTACTATGGAATTAATGAAACTCAAGGCACAGTTGGAGGACTTGTTATCTAAGGGATTGATAAGACCCAATGTTTCATCCTGGGGAGCGTCAATGATCTTCATGAAGAAGGATGGTACACTGCACTTGTGTATTAATTATTGAATGCTTAACAAAGCTACAATAAAGAATAAGTACCAATTTCCATGTATCGATGATCTCTTTGATCAAATGCGAGGAGCAACTATGTTTTCAAAAAATGATTTGCGATTAGGTTACCATGAACTGAGAATCAAGGATGAAGACATTTTCAAAATTGCCTTTAGAACTAGATACAGGCATTATGAGTTCACAGTCCTACCTTTCAGAATTACTAATGCACCTGTGACATTTGTGAACCTAATGAACAATGTATTTAGTGAATGTTTGGATAGGTTTATTTTGGTTTTCTTGGGTGATATCCTAATTTATTCCAAGAAAAAAGAGGAGCATTGTAAACATTTAGAGATAGTTCTCTAGTGGTTAAGAGAACATAATTTCTATATGGAAAACTCTCTAAGTGTACTTTCTTTCAAAAGAAGGTGCAGTATCTGGGTCATGTGATTTCAACTGAGGGAATTTTAGTGAATCCAACTAAAATAAAAGTGGTGCTAGAATGGCTAGTACCTAAGAATGTACCTGAGATTAGAAGTTTCATGAGTTTGGCGTGCTACTATCAATAGTTTGTTGCAAACTTTTCCAGGATAGCTTTTCCTATTACTTCATTGTAAAGGAAAGGGAAGAAGTTTGAGTGGATGGAAAAATGTCAAGCGACATTTGATCTACTCAAGGAAAAGTTGACTATGGCTCCGATATTGAAGGTACCGGATCTAGAGGGTGACTTCGCTATCATCATAGATACGTCAGGAGAAGGGATAGGTGGAGTACTAATGCAAGAAGATGGCTCCTTTTGAAGCATTGTATAGTCAAAAATGTTGAACTCCTATAAGTTGGGATAAGCTTGAGGATAGGATAAGTCTTGAACCAAAGATGTCAGAAATGGAAGAGAAAGTCAAAATTATCAAGCAAAGGCTAGTAGAAGCCAATGATAGGCATAAAAGCTATGCATATTCTAAACGAGTACCCAAAAAATTTGAAGTAGGGGAAAAAATTTATTAAGAGTAAAACCTCAAAAGAGTTCCATCAATTTTGGAAAGTTATCCAAACTAGCTCCATGATACGTAGGTCCATTTGAGGTTCTTGAGGAAGTAAACCCTGTTGCTTACCAAATTGTGTTGCCACCAGCTCTTGCCCAGATGCATAATGTCTTTCATGTATTATACCTAAAGAATTATATACCAGATGATAATCATGTCATTGATTGGAATGATTTACAAGTACAGGACCCAAGAGTGGTAACAATCGAACCTATCAAGGTACTTGAAACACGTAAGCTTCACTTACGTAACATAGAACTCTTGTAGTGAAAAGTCCAATGGGACCAGTACGTAGAAGATTCTGCTACTTGGGAAGACTATGCTAAAATAGAGCAAAATTTTCCACATGTTTTACATGCTTTTGAGAGTTCTTGAAAACAATATTTTTGTTTTATGTTTTATGCTTAATATCTATGTCTGCTACTCAAGATCATCAAGGATGATGATTCACAAGGGGGGGATATGTTACACCCCGTTGTGTATTTACCTAGTTACTATTACCAAGCTAGATGAAATACTTGCATATATGTGTGTGTTTGTAACTTTGATAGAAATAAATGTGATTGTACTTTGTTTATATGAATCATTCGAAATATAATGTATATATGGTTGATTCAAATTGATGTTATATATGTATTAAATCTAACCATGAAGTATATAATGTAAATGATTGTTTAGTGATCAGTTGACTACCATTGTAAATGTGCCAAGTTGGTTCCAGGTATAGGTTCACGCTTCCAAAAGGGAGGGGAAGTATCACTTAGGAGAAGAGATTTGGTCCGGTAACCCTTAATGAGCCTAACTAAGCTTACACATACTTACATTTAGATTGGTCAAGTCAAGTCAATAGTTACAGAAAAAAGGTAAGATACCTTAGTTTGGTTGTGCGTGAATTAGGAGAGGTTTTGGTTTGATTGTGAAAACATTCTTGATTTAAGTGTTTGAGTTTTTTTGAATCTACGAGTACTTCTTTATGAGTTTAATCGATGGGTTATATACATAAGGTGTATATATAAATACACATATACATGTCTACGATGAACTCATACACACGAGTAAAGACATACATAAGTATACATAGATAGGCGTATCCACACATGCTTATGGATGGGTTACCCATATACATGGGAACATCAAAAGGACAAGGTGACATATATATATATATATATATATGTATATGTCAGTCGATGTTAATGCAATTGTATATGTTTAATTGTTTTGAGGCAATGTTATATAAATATACGGTGTATATATCTATATGAATATATATATTGATATACGTGTATGTATTGACGTAATGACAACGTCCATACAAGTGTGTATATATATATATACATGTGCAATAATATTTTGGAAGTAAATGAATATAAGTATATGCATTCAAATATCAAATGACACATTCTATAAACTTGTAAGTTAATATATATATATATATATATATATATATATACAAGTTTATAGAATGTGTCATTTGATATATATATATATATGGTAGGGTAAAAGCACAAAGCTGTGTCACACTTTCGGCCAAATAAATAGTTCCGAGTGAAATATTTTCGGCCAGAAAGGTTTCGCCCGACTAGGTTTCGACCAAAACCATGTGGCCTATTACATGGCACATAGGTTTCGGTCGAATAAGTTTCGCCCGAATCCAAAAAAATAAAAAATTTCCTTTTCCCTCTTTAAAACTGCCTTTGAAATTGGATTTTTTAATGTGCGGGGTTTCCCATGTAAACGGTTTCAACAAACCCTTTCGAGTAGAAGTCCAAGCTTCTCACCAAACCATCTATGACATCCTAGTTGATGCCCAACTCAACTTTTTCAGAATTTAAACTTTCAACTTTAGCTAAGTATTTTAGTCAATGACCAAAAAAAAAAAAAACCCTTTGTAGAGTTTGAGGAGAATCCAATATAATTTTAAATTTTTTTATTAGTTTTAATATATTTTATTTTTAAAATAATGCAAGTAGGTTTTCAAAATGAAAAAAGAAGTTGATTAAAAATTAAAAACATGATAGTAAAACTTATTAAAAAACTTTAAATATTATATGGGGCACAAGAGGAGTGAGTCTTCTTCAAAAGGGTATAATTTTTTTTTTTGAAAATGATTTAAAAATTTGAAAATAGTTGACGGCCCGTGAAAACTGCCAAATTCTGACATGTTTGATTTTAAAACATTATTACAAGAAAAATATACATCGTACGATTTTTCTTTTTCCATGTACAAGATATTAAAATTACCGTATTTGGAGAAAAAATAGAGAAATGAATATTTTTTCAATTTGTTTCTTGACGGCCCGTGAAGTCACTCTTTTCTGTAATTTTCAGCATTCCAAAATTTGTCCTTAAATTGATAAAAACATAATGAAAATAATTTTTTTAAATTTTTTTAAAATTACAATAAACTTCATCAAAAGTTCTACATTTCATTAGTTTACACCATTTTGAAATTCAAAACATAAAGACCACTTTTATGTGGTCGAAGTTTAGAATTTTTTTTGCTGTTGGCCGATTCCTTTATAAAGTGTGACACAGGTTTGTGCTTTTACCCGGTATATATTTATTATACATACATATATTATAGATATATTATAATTTTAAATAGCACTGATTATATATTATGTGCATGTTATAATATAAAGCGCATACCATACATTCTATAATGTAAAGCATAGTCTCTAAAGGATAGCGCACTATATGGCAACGCTATGAGCATTTCACTAAGTATTAACTTGTTGTGTAAAATACATACAGTGCTATGTAAAGCGCATGGAAATGATTTGCAAGACATAGTTAAATGTTGTAAAAGCAATCTGAAATGCATTAACAAGCTTTGACTTGGTCTTTTGTCTGAAACACTAAAATAACATGCATGAAGTTTATGTGGCACTAAATTATGAATAATTGCATTCCTTTAGAAGTATGTTTTGAGAACTTTGTCCAATGATGAAGGCCAAATATAAATGGGAGAATTAGTCAAACAGAAGCTGGCATAGTGAGAGTCGACCTATGAGATTAATTACCTTGCATTTCTGAATGATATTCTTGTTGTACATGATAGAAGCGACTGGCTATGCAATATTGTTGAGTCTTAGTTTATAAATTTACCACCTTTTATTTACCTTATCGAGTCAAATCATTTGAGTTGAGAAGTCATTTCTATTACCCTGTTTCTAGCCTTTAGTTGCTGATTTTTGTGTATAAATAGAGGTACTCTTTACCTCAAAATGATGCATATCTACATTTTGTTGTTATTTTTTGAATTATTTCTCTATTCTTCTGAGTTTTGTGAGAGATTTAGTGAGGGGTTTTGTGAGATATTTAGTGAGAGATTTTGCGAGAGATTTTGGAAAGAGTGGAAGTGATAGTTACTAAGTTGAAAGCTAATTTGAGGAGGCTAAGTTTGGGAACCAGCTAGTTCGAATCATAGCTTTGCATTTACAAGCATGTCAAATCTTACTCTTTTATGCTTTGAATGACTTTGGAAAGATCCTATGATTTGCTTGTTTTTATTTGGAAAATGTGATATGTTATTAGGGAAAAGTTATTTTCTTCCTATGTGAAATATAAAGTTATTTGTTGCTTCTAATTTTGGAATCTCTATTTCTTAAGTGTTTGTACATACTCCATATCAAGGAGTGATTGTATATATCAATATTAAATGCTACAATAGAGTGAAGTCTATAAAGCTAAAGCTAAAATTAGCGAAGATAGGTTATGGAAACACATGTTTTACCTACTAGATGAGTCATAGTGAAATTAAGTGAATATAGGTTATTCCTGGGATTAAGTTAAATCCAATGAAGAGGATAGCCTATTCATAGAATATGAATGGTCATAACAAATTGAGCTAGAATGGTGGATGAGCATGTGACATCCATTCCGAATTAGGAGTGATGAATACTTTGGCCAAAGTGGTGTAATTTTTCACTAGTTACACTCTCAGTGCATTGTGTTACCTTTTAGCATGCTAATTCGGGATTGTCATACACGTAGAATATAAACTTTGTATGGTAAAGTTCTAGTTATGTAGGACACAACATGAAGCTCAAGATTGGCTACTATTTTGAGGTTTCTGGACCAAACTCTTTGTTGAAGGGTAGGGCCATCTTACCACATGTGGTAGATGTGCGGGGGACCGCAGTAATTCTATGGATGGCAAAAAAACGCTTGAGTGATGCTTCTCCTCTTAGTCAACGAGCCAAGATTTGAAGGGGGATTTCTTGGATCATTTGTATTTCTAGTGCTAATGAAGCTCAAATGAGCTATGTATGTATCTTGTATCTATTTCTTTGAAAGATGGAAAACGTATTTTGTATCTAGTTTATGAAATCATTTCTTTGGAAAGATTGTATATTTCGTTGAATGAAATGAGAAAGATGAATTATTGCTATATCAAATGTGCATTTTATCTTGCTTTGAAAATATTTTTTTATCGTTATGTGTTTAAAATTTTAGTTTAACCACTCTAGAAACATAGAGAACCAATATAGAGAAATGGGGCATGTTACGGATATTAAAGGATGGGCTGTTCGATTGGTCAAGGTCGTGAGAAACCCCTTGCCTCTGCTCTCCTGAGTTTGACTGCTTGTTTTGATGTATTTTGATTTTTTTGTGGTTTTTGAGCATAAATGAAATATTGCGATTTTGCTAGAAATTGATAATAAATTCAATAAAAATGCTATAATGCCAATATGGATAGAAATACGAGATCTAAGGATGGCAAATCATTTATTGATCTTCTGAATTTAATACAATAGAGATCTGGTAACATGCAATGGAAAAATATCAACTTGATTTATTAAAAACCTGGAAGTTTGCAGCCGCCTTGAGCAAACATGAGATGGTACGGCTTCAAGAATAATCCACTTCCTCCTTTGCCAGATGCTACACAATGAATCTCCAGATATTTGCGCCCCACTGGATGAAGCCAGATGGTCAAAAGGGTAGGTGATTTGCATTGGCTGAAAGGTACAACCTCTTTAATGGTACAAATCTACTATAGAAGGTACGACTGTAGCAGCAACAACAATAAATGAAAAAGTACGGCCCTCTGTAGAATCTCCAGACTTCAATAAAATGGACGCCTTGATGAAGAAATCTCCTTTGGATGAATTCAATAATCAAAACTCTGAAAGTAAAACAACTGTGAAGTTCTGTGATCTCTCCTGGATGAAGAAATCTCTTTGCCTGGCAATAAATCGGATGATATTTCACAACCTCTGAATTGCTTTCATTGGAGATGGCTCATTCCCCAATGCTCTGAGACTGAAACCCTTGGCTTTCGTGCTCTGGTTGAAAACTTGATCAATTTTCAATACTCAATAACATAATGGCTCGATTTTCAAAGCAAAGCCTTATACTCTTTGAAAAGTG
>VDFB02263295.1:0-23210 GCA_007258455.2 Sequoia sempervirens
TCCCCTGTTCTCTGAGTCTGACTGTTTTTTGCTTGTTTTGATGTATTTTGATTTTTTTGTGGTTTTTGAGCATAAATGAAATATTGCGATTTTGCTAGAAATTGATAATAAACTCAATAAAAATGCTATAATGCCAATATGGATAGAAATACGAGATCTAAGGATGGCAAATCATTTATTGATCTTCTGAATTTAATACAATAGAGATCTGGTAACATGCAATGGAAAAATATCAACTTGATTTATTAAAAACCTGGAAGTTTGCAGCCGCCTTGAGCAAACATGAGATGGTACGGCTTCAAGAATAATCCACTTCCTCCTTTGCCAGATGCTACACAATGAATCTCCAGATATTTGCGCCCCACTGGATGAAGCCAGATGGTCAAAAGGGTAGGTGATTTGCATTGGCTGAAAGGTACGACCTCTTTAATGGTACAGATCTACTATAGAAGGTACGACTGTAGCAGCAACAACAATAAATGAAAAAGTATGGCCCTCTGTAGAATCTCCAGACTTCAATAAAATGGACGCCTTGATGAAGAAATCTCCTTTGGATGAATTCAATAATCAAAACTCTGAAAGTAAAACAACTGTGAAGTTCTGTGATCTCTCCTGGATGAAGAAATCTCTTTGCCTGGCAATAAATCGGATGATATTTCACAACCTCTGAATTGCTTTCACCGGAGATGGCTCGTTCCCCAATGCTCTGAGACTGAAACCCTTGGCTTCCGTGCTCTGGTTGAAGACTTGATCAATTTTCAATACTCAATAACATAATGGCTCGATTTTCAAAGCAAAGCCTTATATCCCTTTGAAAAGTGCGAATTCCTTCAAAAGGCAATCATTAAAATAATTTCGACTTTTCTTTTTAATTATTTCAATAGTCCCTGATCAAATTTTTAATTATAAAATATAATTAAAAACGTCCCCTTCCATGATGGGCGACCCCTTCCAATATTTCACTTAAGTTATAATATTAAAATATTATAACTTTATATTATATGCTCCAATTAATTAATATTTAATTAATCAATCAAATATTAATATCTCCCTCGAAATGTGTCCGATTCACGAACCGTCTGAAGCTGGTGACTAAGTGAATGATTAGCGTGATCATCCCTCTTTGCTAAAATAGCGGGGATTACCCGGTGCCAAATCTTCAAAAATAGCAGCTTTCGGGCAAAAATTAATGAATGAGCGAGGCAGAAAGCCAGGCGGTAAAGAATCTTGCGACGAAGTGAAGCCAAGCCAAAGCTCCATCAAGACTCTCTATCCATCTATCAACCTGAAGTGCATAATAAAACTAATCGTACTCGAGATGTGAGAGCGAAGGGACGCTGACATTCAAGCCCACCGAAGACAGACATTGACTATTTGGACAACTCTCAACCTCAAAGATGGAGTCAAATGAACCGATGAGAGAATTTTTGGCAAGGTTTAACCGCCTCATCACACGCCTCTCCCATACACTTAATCCATCAGATGAGATCTTCATGAGCAACTTCATCAACGCTCTCCCATCAGAGATAGCATTTTTCTTAAAATCGGGCCATGAAGTGGACCTACAAGTTGCACAAGAAAAAGCTATTCAGATCAAAGACAACATGATCACATTCGGGAAGATGAAGACTGATGCCATCAGACCACTTGTTCAAGCGTTTGCAGATCCACTGCTACAGAAGGTAACCAACGAGGTGACTATCCTCAAAAGACAGTCACACGCCTCTCCCATACACTTAATCCATCAGATGAGATCTTGATGAGCAACTTCATCAACGCTCTCCCGTCAGAGATAGCATTTTTCTTAAAATCGGGCCATGAAGTGGACCTACAAGTTGCACAAGAAAAAGCTACTGAGATTGAAGACAACATGATCACATCCAGGAAGATGAAGACTGATGCCATCAGACCACTTGTTCAAGCGTCTGCAGATCCACTGCTACAGAAGGTAGCCAACAAGGTGACTATCCTCAAAAGACAATCACCCACTCAAGGGCAACAAGCACTGCCCACACCACCACCATATCAACCTCAACAACCATACCAGCCGAAGAGGAACAACTTTCAATTGTTCAACAACTACAACCCAAGATTTCCAGGACCTCCGCCAAGACAAGCAAAGACTGAGAAATCTAATGTGTTTTGATCTTTCCACGAGACTGATGCACATACTGGATCCACAAGTCCTGAGAATCTAAGAATGAACTACATCATGGGATTTACTGATGCTGCTTCCAGTTTGAGTTGTGTACCTTCACCAAGTGCAAATGTTGTCTCACCACAAACGGACAACTTTGATGGCGACTTCGCAATGGGACACTTCGATAGCGTGCCCATCAATCAAGAAGAAGAATACCGTTAGTACTCTCCTACGATGAATCACGAGAATATTTCATCGCCTGTGTTTACACGTGCCCACCACTTCAAAGCATAGAAAGAAGAGGAAGAAAAACGGAAATCAAACGAAAAGGGAAAAGAAGTGTCTTCCACTTCTAATCGCAAGTCTTCACATGAAAACATCATGCCGGTTGCTCAAGATCCGTCTTCAACAAACTTTGACATTGTGTCTTCCATGATGAGGACGAAGGTAAAAATTTCACAACTAGAATATCTTCAGGACCATCCAGAACAATTGGAGCGTATTCTCAAGGTTGTAAAGAAGAAAGCTGCAATCTAGCCTACATTGCTCGAGTCATCCGTACAAACGGAAGACAAGCCGAAGTCATTCTATATATCTTTATATATAAGAGGTTTCAAACTTAGCAACTATATCATAGACTCAAGGGTTTCCGATAACGTCATGCCCTTACAAATCATGAACGCATTGGGACTCTCGTGCACCCAAACTCACGACAAGTGTCACTCACTTGAATCGAAGCCATTGCCATTGGTCGAACAACTAAAAGACACTAAAGTAAGGTTGGCATCTTGTCCAGAAAAGAAGATCATGATGACCATCCTGATAGCTGATATTCCAACCAGTTAAGGGATGCTATTGAGTGGAAGGTTTTGCAAGGATCTCAGAGGAGAGATTCAATTGGATTGGTCATTCGCGACAATCTCGTTGAAGAAAGGCAGTTTCAAGCTTGGACCTAAGGCCAAGTCCATATTTACGATGGTAAAATCGTAGGACCCCAGAGCACAAGTGTTGTATCAAGACACAGGTCCTAGCACATATGTATGATGTATGAGGTAACTAAAGAAAGCAAAAGTTTGCACTCTCCACAAGCACATCAAATGAAGATTCAAAAATGAGGATGATGCAATTTGACAAAAGTTGCTTGATATCAGGCTCGGGAGCAAGAGTTGTCATCACTTCTCCCAAAGGATGTCTATATCCTTTTACATACCGGTTGTAATTTGAATGCACCAACAATATGGCGAAATATAAGGGGCTTCTACTAGGTCTCAAAAATGCAAAGGATATGGGAATCAAATTGCTTAGAGTCGAAGGTGACGAGGAGCTGATCGTCAAGCAAATCAGAGATCAATTCCAAGTCAGAAAAGATTGCCTTCAGTCCTATAGACAAAGGGTGTGGAATGCCATCGACTGGTTTGAGGCATTTGACATCAAGTATATTCTGCACATAGACAATAGCAGAGTGGATGCCCTTGTGGTATCAACTGCTTTATTCATGCCACATTTTGACTTTCGTCAAAATACCTTTGCTATTGAGCTAATATATAGGCCAGCTATTCCTGATAATTCCAACAACTGGCAGGTCTTCGACGACCACCACCACATTGAAGAGTTTCTCGTCATGGGAAACAATTACAAAGGATTATTCTTTGAAGGTAATTATGCTCCTTTCAGAGAATCAATCACAGAAGACTCTGAAGTTACAGCCTCGGAAATTATTCAATTAAAGCGAAATCAACTTCCCGAGGGTCTTGTTTCTTTAGAGAACATTTTTGACGAGCACGACAGATATATTCAAGATCAAAAGAATTCAAGTGATAGTACTTCTGCTGAACACTATCAAGTGAACATTGGCACTGAAGACAAGCCTCAGCTTGTCAACTTGGGCAAATGTTGTACTCCAGAAGAAAGCAAGAAGTTTATTTCCCTTTTCAAACAGTATAAAGATGTTTTTGCCTGGTCTTACGAAGACTTGAAAGTCTTCACACCCATTGAATTGTGTCACAAAATTCCTCTGAAGCTCGATGTCAAGCCCTTCAGGTAGAAGCAAAGACATTACAATCCGCGGATTTAAGACATTATCTACGTGGAAATTCAAAAAATGGTGGACACCAAGATTATTTTTCCAATACATCATTCCACCTAGGTGTCAAATATAGTTCCTATACGCAAAAAGAACAGAGAAATCAGAATTTATGTAGATTTCATGAACCCGAATCATATTAAAATATTTAATGTAATATTAATGGTCATCTTTTGCTTTTATTAGCTTTAGTTAGTATTGTAGTTAACTTAGTCTGTTTTTAGCATCTTTTCGTTTTTTACGTTAGTTTGCTTCTGTTAACGATTGTTTCTTTTAGAAACATCGTTTTCTATTTTTCTTTATAAGGAGATCTTCTTTGCATTTTGTATACACTTAATCATAAATATCAAAAATTATTTCATGGTATCAGAGCGGCTTGAACCTGGTTAGCTGATTTTTTTAATCGAAGAATTTTTCTAAATTTTTTTGAGGGTTTTGTGAGGTGAATTTCATGTTTGTACCTGGTAATATCATGGGTTTTTGCAGATAAAAAAATCGTGGCTTGTTTGTGGTGAAAATCGCAGCAGATTTCATGAGATTTTTCATGAGGGTTTATGGACCTGCTTTCAGAAGATTTCATGGTTTTTTTGCAAAGATAAATCGCAGATTTTTTCCATGCTTTTTTCTATGTTTTTTGACGAACTTTTAATAGTTTGAAGGATTTGTGATCTCTGCGACTTCATTTTTTGGGCAAGAATTGCGACAGGTCTGCATTTGGTGGGTTTTTTCCTTTTCCTGGAGTTTGTGGTTGTTTCTGGAGAACCTGGGGTTTCTGCTTCGTGGACCTAATTTTCATGATTTCATGGCTGCTTAAAAAAAAAATTGAGCCAATTTTGACAATTTTCTGCGAAAATAAAAAAATTGCAAAGAGTTTTTGAAATTTTTTTCTTAAAAAATTTACACAGAGTTTTTGAAAATTTTCTATAAAATTTTTGCTATCTTTCAGAAGTTTTTTCGACGATTTTTTTCTAAAAAAAATCTTACTTTCAGAGTTTTTGAGGGTTTTTTCTAAAAAAATCTTATAGTTTTTGAGCTTCTTTTTCAAACGATTTTTTGAAAAATCAGGTGTTGTGCCAGTTGATTCTCCAGTGTTTTGCCAGCTGATCATAGAGTTACCTCGTTTTTCGTGCTTTGGAAAACGGGAGGGATGGCATCTTTGTCCAATGTTATGTTGGAAAGTTCACAAAGGTTCAATGGAAAGAATTACAACACGTGGAAGCAGAGGATGCTTACCATCTTTGAGTACTGATGTTTGGATGCACTTGTCCTAGGTACAGAAACTCGTCCCACTTCTACTAGGAAGGATCAGGACAAGTATTATGGAGGTAATAGGAAGGCAATCGTGCTTCTTAAATTATCTAACGTTATGTTACCAGAAATATCATCTGGTAAATCTGTTGTGGAGATCTAGAAGCATTTGAAAGATCTTCATGAGACCTCAGACAAGGGAAGGGCTTTCTTTTTTGAAGAATATGCTTTTCTCTATTATGATGAATGACCAAGTGTCTTTGCAGGAGCACTTGATGAAAATTAAAAATATTCGCGACCAACTAGAGGCTATTGGTCATAAGGTGGAAGAGGAGGATATGGTGGTGATCACTTTGAAGAGTTTTCCACGTTCCTACGAGCACTTCATTGAAATGCTAAACATTACATCCACCAATGTTGACTTGAAGTTCGTTGAGCTGTGCAACAAGCTTTTGCAACAGGATAGGTGGAGGAAACAATTTGGGAGCAACAGTGAGTCTCCTAGTGTTCAACAAGCATTTACTGCCAAGGACGTTGGCAAAGGCAAGTCCACTTAGCAGAAAGGACGAGGCGATTTGGAGGAGGGCTCCAAGAAGTCTATTACTTGCCATTACTATGGGAAGATTGGTCATAGACAAAGGTATTGCAGAAAACAATTGGTTGATGACTAATCCAACCAAGAAGCGTCTTAGCAAAGTGCTCACGTGGCGGAGCAAACTGAGCAGGAATCTGCATACTATGCATTTTGATGACCAGCACACCATCTGAAGATGGGTAGACTTAGTTTTTTGTTTGTACGATGACCATTAAGGGAGGGTATTAAAATATTTAATGTAATATTAATGGTCATCTTTTGCTTTTATTAGCTTTAGTTAGTCTTGTAGTTAACTTAGTTTTTTTTTAGCATCTTTCTGTTTTTTACGTTAGTTTGCTTCTGTTGACGATTGTTTCTTTTAGAAACATCGTTTTCTATTTTTCTTTATAATGAGATCTCTCCATTTCGTATACACTTAATCATGAATATCAATAATTATTTCAAATCAATCGTCCCTATAGGACAACTATCCCTTATCGATCATGGAGCACACTTTGCAAACAATCACCAGTTTGCAAATGCTATCATTATTTGATGCTTTTTCTGGGTATAATCAGATTGCAGTGGCAAAGGAGGATTAAATCAAAACAACTTTCACTACCCCGTGGGGTACGTTTATATGTGAGACGATGCCTTTCAGCCTCATCAACGCCAGTGCAACTTTTCAAAGAGCCATGGATCTGGCTTTTGGGGATCATAAAAATAAACTAATAGTCATCTACCTTGATGACCTTACCGCTTTTTCAAACAAGCGACAAGACCACTTTTCACATCTCATGAAAGTTTTTGAAAGATGCAGGTACCACAAAATTTCATTGAATCCTAAAAAGTCTATCTTTGTGGTGATGGAAGGCAAGTTGCTTGGCCATATCGTCTCCAAAGAGGGAACTAGGATTGACCCAAATCAGGTGGATTCAATCAAGAACCTATCTCTTCCAACAAATAAAACAGGAGTGCATTCCTTCTTTGGTAAAGTCAATTTTATAAGAAGATTTGTACTTCATTTCTCAGAGCTGACTAAGGACATATCAGCTATGATAAAAAAGACGTCCCCTTTCAAGTGGACAGTAGAAGGCAAGCAGGCCTTCATCAAAATAAAAGAAGCCATTGCTAGAGCACCAGTGCTGGTCTGTCCTAACTTTGAAAAGGAATTCATTCTTTATTGTTATGCATCGGAACACACTTTATCTGCCATACTAACACATAAGCTAAATGAAGAACGAGAATCTCTGATACCTTTCATGAGCAGCAACTTTAAAGATAGTGAATCGCACTATTCTCAAATTGAGAAAAATGTGTATGTTGTCGTCAGGGCTGTCAAAAATTTCAGATTCTATATCTTGAACTCCGACACAACAATGTTTGTCACCGATTCAACAGTAAAAAGTGTGCTGACTCAAGAGGAGATGGGCACAAAGAGAGGAAACTGGATTGCTAAGGTTCAAGAGTATGATTTGGAGATCAAGCCGACAAAGCTCGTTCGCGGGCAAGGTCTTTGTCAATTCTTAGCAGAACATGGTGATCATAAGTACCAAGGCAATGGTGAACCTGAACCTAAGATTGAAGAGGACCTTCCTATGTTCCTACTAGTGAAGAGCACAAAAGATATACTGAGAGGGGGGGGGGGGGGGGTGAATCAGTATATCAACAGAATTTTTTACCCTCTTACTTATTTTTCAACTTCAAACTTAAACCTACATCAAATTTTTGATATGAACCAATTTACACCAGTTGACTCAACTTTTATTGAAATGATTCTTACAAAGTAGGCACCAACCTACAAATTTACAATAAGATGATTTGGTAGGACACAACCTACAAGGAACATCCAAACCTTTACAACTTTAGTAGGCACCTACCTACAAGGAGCACCAGCCCCTAATGCAAGGCACCAACCTTGACTTGATGGTTGCAAGATGATGCCTTCAATCTGACCTGCACTATCCCAATCCTCCAATCTGCCTTTGGTGATTAATGATCTCACACTTAGCCCACACAAGGAGATGGGACTTCAGATTTAGAATGCTCTCTTACACAACAACCACACATTCAAAGCAAGAATGAATTGCACATATATACTTTGATCTAAGATTGTGCCTCTTGATGAAAGATCATAACTTTGCCTCTTCAACATTTACTCATACCCCTTCATTAATCCGATTTTCTGCCTTAATGATTTTGTTTTGATTATTTTGACTATGTTACTCCAATAGTGAACAGATCAACATACTCTTTCAGGTACGAATGATTGTGTCTCCCCTTTTTTTCTTTTTTAACATATAAGCATTCTTAGTTACTTTTAGTGTTTACGTCTCTTTAAGAGACTCTCCAATTTTTATTAAAAAATAACATTCTTTTTAGAGATTACGCCCATCCAAAAAGATACGACACTTCAAGATTATTGCGGCCTTTCAAATATCGCGTCCTCAAGCATTTTCGTATTTTGGTTATGCATCTATTGAAGAAATCGCGTCCTCTCAAGTTTGAGATCGCGTCTATTCATTAATGATTAACATTCGTGGTGTTTAAACTTTTCCGCAAGTTCATTAACCAAATTCCGCATCTGTTTAGATACGTCTATGCAAGTTCCGCATCTGTTCATTCTGACAGTTATACTGAAACATGTTCTTTACTGAAACGTATTCTTTTAATGACACGTCTTTTAATATTTGAGTCACCATAAACACGTCCTTAAGCAAGAGACGTCATGGACTATGTACGTGTTTCTTTAGAAAAGAAAACATCCTTTCTTACATGCCCCTCCATATCTATCTGGAACGTGTCTTTTTGGTATCGACTCTTTAACAAATCTTCTTTAATTCGTGCTTCTCCAGATTTGACTAAGTCGTGTTCTTTTAAATAATTTGAGCTTTAATAACCTCAAGCGGTCGTATACTTCTTTTCCCAGCAACATCCATCTCCATATCGACGATTTCTTTGATATTTCAATTCCTTCAATTACAAAGGCACCAGTCATAGACGAATTTTAATACCATCGCTCCCTGGGTCTTCTATAGTGGTGACGACAATGTGAACTTCCGTCTCTGTTAAGATAGTATGCTATCTTCGAGTAAGCATCCCGTATCTTACTTATATGTGAGGCACGACTATCACAGATTAGAGACTCGATAACTTGAATAAGGCAGAGTGATTTTAAAATCTTTATACGGCATCCTTAGAATGACACATTGGCTGCTTTGTAATTTCCACGATGTTAAAACTTGATGAGACCCGCAGCTGAGGAGATTACATTGCAATTGTTTAATGATGATCAACGACCCTTTGGTAACTCTTTAATAATTCATGAAAGCCTGATAACAAGGAATTATTTTTATCTGCCACGATTATTACCACAACACTTCAAAGATATTAACCAGATTTGATTTGTCATATTCAGAATACAGATTTTGATTTGATTATTCCTCCACAACAGATTTCGATCTGTAACACTCCATTTTAATTCGGGCTTTATTTCATTTGATTCTTTTAAAGAAAAAAATAATCTTCTCAACATCACTCAAATCAAGTACTCTGTCTGAAACATACTTAATTGAGTTCATCCTTCTAAATTTTGATCTGTGAATAATATAACATTTGATTTCGATCTGAACTTTTATTAATTTTCAATAAACTGATCTTCAATTTCGATCTGGACTTCAATAATTTCAATTTGGATTTTCATAACATTTATTTGATGTTGACTATCACTGCATTCATCTGAACTATTGTTTATTTCCAATAAGCTCCAACATTTATTGATATTGAATAGATCCTGCTTCAAGATGTTATTTATCTTTAATAATCTGATTACATGTACAGATCAGATCTTACTCCACAATAATTTATTCAGCTTCATCAATCTGATTTATTCATCTTTAACAGTATATTGTCATGACATCTACATATATTTTTCTTCAAAATCTTCTTCCTCATTCTCCACATATATACTTGCCAAATCTGCAATATGATATCTTCAGTCATGCCCTTGTAATATGTTATCTTTAATCGTGCTTATCTTGACATCAATGACAATATTTCCAACAACTAGTTGAATCTGCTGAGGAATGGTACATTGAGATATCGTACTATTTAACTTACGAAGAATGTCCACGTCAAATGGACAAACAACAAAAGAGGACTTTGAAGCTGAAAGCACAAAACTTTGTGCTTATGAATAAGGTTTTGTACAAGCGTGGCCTTGATGGAACATTTTTGTTATGCATTGATAAGGACCAACAACGGAGATTGTTGGAGGCATTTCATAGTGAAACATGCGGTGGTCACTTCTCATCAAGAGTCACAACGAGCACAATTTTTCTAGCCAACTATGTTTCGCGACACATACGAATGTGTGTACAGATGTCAAATGTGTCAGCAATTTGCTAGCAAACTCAAATTGGCAGCCATTCCACTCAGGCCAGTGGTCATTGATGCTCCATTCCAACAATGGGGTATGGATTTTGTAGGTCCCATCAACCTGCGTTCCAACAAGGGGCATATCTATGTCCTTACAACAATGGACTAGTTCACAAAATGGGTTGAGGCCGTTCCTACCAAGCGAGCTACCTCAGAAGTCGTTTGCGACTTTTTCAAAAAAAATATCATGTCACGCTTCAAGGTACCTCATAAGATTGCGACTGACAACGCAACCTGTTTCTCATCTGAGGAACTACTAGAATTTTGTTTTGATCACGGCATCACATTGTCACATACGTCAAATTATTAACCTAAAGGTAATGGACAAGCCGAATCTTTAAACAAAAATAGTCACAATTGAGTGTAAGTTAGTTGACTCAAATCAACGATCTTGGCACAAGAAGTTATATGATGCTCTTTGGGCTAATAGAATCACTCCCAAGAGAGCCATTGGCACTTCACCTTTCATAATCATGTATGGTAAAGAAGCAATGCTACTCGTCACACTAGAGTTGTCTGCTTTGCACCTGGCGTCTGCAGTGGAAAATGGGGAATTCAAAGACCCGATCGAGAAGCGGGTTTTGTACTTCATGAAGCTAGAGGAAGCAAGGGTGGAGGTTGTCGCCAAAATTACTTAGCACCAAGAGCGAGTGAAGAAGATCTTTGATAAGAAAGCTCGTCAGCAAGATTTCAAGGTGGGAGATCAGGTCCTGTTATGGGACAAAAGACATGAGTCCAAAGGAATGCATAGAAAGTTTGATTCCTTGTGGCTAGGGCCATTCTAGATCCATGGGTTTGCACAAGAGAATTCCTACATTCTCTCACATTCAAATGGAAGGCTCTTCTCACTGCCATACAACAAGCAGTATCTAAAGCATTTCATCCATTCGGGGGTGGAGTGAATTTTCTGTAAATAATCTAGTTTTTGTAAATACTTTTCGTTATGTCATTATGTTTTTCCCCATTTTGTAAAGTTTCATCGTGTTTTTAGGTGATTTGGGTAGTCTTGTTTTAGGTGATTTTACGAAAGTTTCCAACTCCTTAGGTGATTAGGAAAGATCTTGACTCCATACCCAACTGATATCACATTGGTCTACGTTTTTTCCTAGAGATTATCGGTTCTCCTATGTCGTAAGTATCCAACATGGTCACCAAACGGAGCCTAATGTTGTACTCAAATAAAAAAATTGCTTCAATAAGGCATTCTGATTAAAATGATGTAAAATTGTTGTCAAAAGTCAGTTTTAGATCAAACGAAGCATGGGCTTTTTGTAGGTTTACTGTCTAGAGGATACTAATATTTTGAAAATTTTGAAAATGAGGTTTTCGAGCCCCTGTTTTTAGGAGAAACCCTAAAAATAGGATCTTTCCAGAATTGACTGAAAATAAATTTGATTGGTTGTTTCACTTCACGATCACATTGATCAAGTTAGAATCAAGAAAAAGTCAGTTTTGCTCTAGTGGGTCTACTTCACTTTTTCAGGGAGAAAAGTTAGGAACTCTGAGGTCAACAATGGCAGATGGCCAGATACCAAGTTAGAAAATCTAAGCCTCAAATGCATCACAGAAGTTCTATTGCGAAAGATTCTTGGAAAGATGCTTTGCGATGGAGGGCATTTTCAAAGAGGTGAAAATCATTAGAAATTTTCTAACTCTGGAGCATAAAAGCACCCTTGCTAGCCAGGGGCGCCAAAGGTTTCAAACGCTTAGATCAACTTTTCGGGGTTTGTCACTTCCAAAAAGTCTTCTCCAAAATTCTTCCAACTTCGCGATGAACCGGCCAGCCACTCCAGGAGATATAACGCCCAAATTTGAAGATCAAATGAAGAACGGAGGAAGACGAAGGCAAATGAAGTTAGTCAAAATTTGACTAACATTGATGGGGAAAAGCGCCCCTACTGGCTAGGGGTGCCCAAAATTTTGAGGCACCAAATACAACTTTTTGAGCAAATGACATCTAAGATGTTTGTCTCAGACTTGATCAGGCTTCACAACAAGTCTGCCAGTGGATGAATTGGAGTTGCCAAACTACCGGAATAGGGAGTGAAACAGAAGGATTTAGTCATAGTCATAAATGAGTTCAGAGCACAATAGCGCCCCTGTTGGCTAGGGGCGCCTAGGGTTTTGAGCCCTCAAATGTAGTTGTTGGGGTTTTCTAAAATACTCATCTTGTTCAGAATTCTTCAAGCTTTCCATCGCATATCTCAGCCTGATCAAAAGAATTGATAGTAGCTGACAACTGCAGATTGAATGAAGAACAGAGCACAAAGGACAAAATTAGAAAGTTGTAAAAATAGTTGTATGGCAATAAAAGTGCCCCTATTGGCCAGGGGCGCATTGAACGAAGAACGAAGCACAAAGGACAAAATTAGAAAGTTGTAAAAATAGTTGTCTGGCAATAAAAGCGCCCCTATTGGCCAAGGGCGCCCAAGATTTAAACATGCCAAATGCAATTTTTAGGGTTTATGCCCTCTAAGAGATCATGTTCAGTTTTCATCCAACTCCGCAATGAACCGATCAGCCAGCTCAAGAGATTTGTCAAGTGTCGAGAAATTCAGATTGAAGGGAGGTGAAAATCAAGTTTGAGATGGTGAAAATCCTTGAAAATTGTCTGATGAGCAAAAGCGTCCCTGTTGGCCAGGGGCGCCCAGAGTTTTGATGATCCAAAAGTAGAAAATTAGGGTTTGCAATCTCAAGAAGTTCCTTTTCAGTTTTGATCCTGCTCTTCAACGAGACTGTCAATCAGTCTATTGGATCTGTCAATCATTCAAAAACAATGATCAAACTGTTGTACCCAAAACCAAAAATTTTGCTTCACTACGACATTTTCCTTAATTGAGTCTTAATCTTGTTAAAGTGATGTCAGAAGGTCGTTTTTGGGGTTTTTAAATATGGAGTTGGTGTTAGTGTCATGTCAATCTGTTGCTGAAGAAATTTGAAAAAAGTGAAAATCTGAAGGAAAATCATCAAAATTTTCTCTCTAGAGAGGGGAGCACATTTTCAAAAGGGCGCCCTATCTTTTAGGGGCTCAAATCCTGTTTTTAGGGTTTGTCACTTCCAGCAGACATTTGTCTGGCATCACGTCAGCTTCGCAATGGACTATCAAGCCTGTCAAACGGACCAGTTTCGTGCAAGTTATGAGAGATATAGCGCAAAACGAGAGGAGAGTCAAAATTGGCTAACACTGGAAAAAAGAGCAGCTTTTGAGAAAGGCACCCATCTTTTTGAGGTGTCAAATGAAGGTTTTTGACTAAATGCCACTCGAGATGTTTATCTCACATTTGTTCAAGCTTCACGACGCATCCGTCAGTTGATTTATCTGAGTTGCAGAAGTGCCTGAACCAGAGGTCAAACATGGGGTCAAATCTTAGTCAAAATATCAAAGGAAAAGGCAAAAGAGCACTTTTTCAGAAAGGCGCCTGAGCTTTTCAAGTCTTTAATGCCTTCTTTTTGATGATCTCAAATATTCAATTTGTTCGTGTTACGTTCAGCTTTCCGTTGCCTGTCTCTGTCAGATTAGAAGATGACTCAGCAGCTTGCAGTTGGAGTTTTAGTCTTATTTTGGTCAGTTCCAGAAATGGCCAAGTCTGGTGGAAAAAGAGCAACTTTTCAAAAAGGCGCCCTTGATTTTCACCCCTCAGATGATGTTTTCTGGAGAAATGTGCCTTTGCAGCTGTCATGCAGAATGAAGTCAGCTCCGCAGTGAACCTGTGATCTAGTCCTAAAAATTGGTAAATCATAAGTTATGAAGGATTTGTTTTTCCCTTCGTACGAGATTGAGATGAGAAAATATGGCTAAGTCTGAGAAAAAGAGCAACTTTTGAAAAGGGCGCTTGGATTTTTGAGCCTTCAGATGTTAGTTTTATGATGTTCAGTCTCAAGGTACCTTTTGATTAGTTTTTATCCTGCTCTGCGATGCATTTGTCAGCCAGTCAATCGGTGGAGTCAGTCAGCCAGGGTCAGAGGATGAACAGAGGTTTCGAAAGAGGTTTAAGTCTAAATTTTCATGAAAATTGGCTTAGTCTGGAATTCGCCTTAAGAGCTCAAAGTTGATTTTTCGAAAGAAGTTGACTGGTGCGCCTTAACTTGAGTTCTGACTTCAGTTAGACTGAACAATTTTTGGGTTGTCATCTCCAGTTCATATATTGGCATGTTGAGTGATCTTTCAGTTCACATGTTGAGTTAACTAGTTTGCATGTCCAGTTAACAACTTTGCATGTCGAGTTAACTTGTTTGCATGTTCACTTAACTGAAGATTATGCTTGAAAATCAACTTGAGTTTGCATGCACGACGCAATTGGTGAAAATTTTGTGAAGTTGATGCTTCATTCATTGTCAACTGGAGTTTCTAAAAGGGACACCATATTTAAAGCATGAATTTAGTCTTTGTGAAGTTGGCGAATTTTCCTTTGAATGTCAACTAAATTCTAAAAGGGACGCCATATTTGGAATTTTGAAGATTTAAAGCATGAAGCATGAAGTATGGCGAATTTTCATTGTCAACTTCAGTTCTAAAAGGGACACTTTAATTTTTAATTGTAAATTTAGTGAATTTTGAAGATGGCGAATTCAACAAGGATTGTCAACTGAAGTCAAATTCGCATGGTGCTTTAAATAAATTTGCAATTGAAGTCTTGGTAAGGTGCCCTAAAGCATGATGCTTTATTTAGCTTATTTTAGTTTCAGTTAACTAAAATGAGGTCCAATCATAAGCCAAGCGCCATTTTTCAAGGTTTCATGCTTTGTGCGAATTTCAAAGATGAAAATCTATTTATTCAAGCATTGGCGTCCATTATTTCTTCATCTCAAGCTTCGAAGTCTACATTCTTCTTGACCAAGCAGCAAGTTAAAGGTGCTACAGGTGTCAGAATTCAACATTCTTCATAGCAACGGATTCAGATTGTTCAGAAGAAGATTCAAGACTTTGTTTTCAATTTGCATGCAGGTTACATCAATTCCAAGTCAGAGATAGGCGAATTCTACAAAAGCAGAGCAAATAAAACCTTCTATCTTCTGTCTTATTTCTTCTATTTCTCATCTTAGGTACTTTCTTCGCATGTCAAAGAAAACGGAAAAATATTCAGAATCTGACCATCTAGGTTCGCATATTTCAGCATCAGCAGCAAAACCTATGTCTTAGATTTTTTCGAGAAAATTGCCCCATAGCCTTCATTCTGAAGCTCTATGCTTTTTTCCGAACATTTCTTTGCATGTGGGCCAAAAACATATCTTTTTGAAAATCGCATCATCTGGGTTTGTTCAAAATTCCGTTGTGCACAAAACCCATGTTCCAAATTTTCTCAAGAAAAATTGCCCCGAGAAGCTCTAAAACCCCAATAGTTCTCGATTGAATAATCTTTGCATGTCAAGCTAAACGACGTGTTTTCACAATTCTGACGTTGTGGGTTGTCTTAGAATCATTTTCCGGACAAAACCCATGTCTCAGAATTTTTGGTGAAAATTATCCTCCGACAGGTATTTTTAGCCTCACCAGGGGCCATTTTAGCTTTCCGGAGAAAGTTGTCAGAACATAGCCGTGTTCACAGTCAACGGGCAAGTTTTTCATAAGGCAGTTCAACTAGACTGAATTCAAAACCAAATCGGTCTTAATTTAGGTTTTCATCAGACCAGCTGACAATGAAGCGTTACACTGCAAAAGGAACAGAGATTACTCCATTTACGGAGCCACCAAAGTCACTCAAATCCCATGCCATTATCTTCATGAAGATAGTACCTACGCTGATCTCGAGGCTGTACAAACTGAGTTTCAAAAGCTTGTTCGTGATATCTTGATGGAGATCCTGTGGTGTCTATGTTGGATCACATTTTAGAGATTTCGGCTAGTTTCAAAAAGACGGCTGAGGATGTCAAAGAATGTGTGCATACAGTCAAGGAAAGTGACAGAGAACTGAAGAAACAGACTGTTGTTTTGGATAGCATCAAAGTGCCAAAAGACAGAGAGATTGATGAGTTCTTGGTCGAAGTGTTAGACCGAGATGACATGGAGTGATCTGCCAGTTGGAACCTGCAGTTAATTTCAAGGTTTGAGTCATGAGCAGCCGTTAACTCGACTTCCAGTCTTGAGTTCACTTGCTGACTTCACACATGCTTATCTCGTCCTTGGAATTATCTTCACAGAAGTTAGGGTTAGGGTTTCCAGTTAACTGAGGGTAGTGTCCAGTTAACTTTGCTTGAAATAAGGACGTGCATGCTTGCACATTATCCATTTAGGTTTGATGTACCGGTTAACTGATGGTAGTTTTCCAGTTAACTGTATAGTTTACTTTATTAGGGTTTAGTAATAAATCTTGCATGCATTGCAAGACTGTAGTTGACTCAAGGTGATTTTAGGGTTCCCTACACCTTTGATGTCTATAAATAAGAGCTTTTGCTCATTTGTAATTAACTTTTGCATGAGAGAGGAATATATGTTGTGCCTACCTTGCCTTCAATATTGCTCTTTTTGTATCTGTTCATGCGCTTTTGTTGTTATAATGAATTGTTATGCCACATAGGGTTTCATGAAATTGTGATGGTGAATTCTTTCCTTAGTTAGATAAATATGTTTTGTGTTCAATAAGCTTGTTCAGATTGAGATGATAGTTGTGCCACCTTGCCTTCAAGTAGAGAATTTGCGCTTGGTTATTGTGTGTTGTTGTGAACAATAAACTTGTTCGGATTGAGCTGATAGTTGTGCCATGTAATGTCCCCAATTTTGCGAGCATCAGAGTTCAGTGGATTTAGCCTATTCTTAGCCCTCGTAGGCTAATATGCATGGTTAGAGGGTCTCCTGATGGAGCTTGGCTTGGCTTCGGATTGACAGAATTTACCAGTTGGCTTTCGTTCGGGCTCATTCGGATGTCTTTTGCCTGACTTGCTATTTTTAGCAGTATTTGGCATTCAGCGGAGCACACCTGCTATTTTTAGCAGTATGGTTTGGTCATGTGCAAAATCACTCACTTATTCACCAGCTTCAGACGGTTCGTTAATCGGACGTAAATTGAGAAAGATATTAATATTTTAATTCTCAAATTAAAATATTAATTATTGAAGCTTATAATATAAAGTTATAATATTATTTAATATTATAACTTAAGTGATTTCTTGAAGGGTTTGACCAACATTGAAGGGGGCCACTTTTTAATTATAATTTATAATTAAAAGTGCATTCGAGACTTTGGAAATATTAAAAGATAAAATTCAATTTTATTTAAATGATGCCTTTTGAGGAAAAAGTCGACCCTCTTGAGAATATAAGGGTTTTCATTGAAAACAGAGCTCATTATGTTATGAAATCAATTTTTGATCAAGTCTTCTTCTGGAGAACGAAGCCAAGGGTTTCAGTTGTCTACAGGCATTGGAGAACGAGCCATCTTCAGCGTTGTAGTTCAGAGGCTGTGAAATATCAGCTGATCTATGGCATTCAGAGAGATATCTTCATTCAGAAGTTATCACAGAACGTTCACAGAGTTTTCTTTCAGTTTGCTGCAATAATCAGGTTTTCATCAAAATATCGTTGCCTTTTTAGTTGCATGTTATCAGATCTAGTTGTAATCAATTCTGAAGATCAATAAATAAGTCTGCCATCAGTAGATTCAGTAGATTCTATCATTTTCAGAGTTGTATTATTTTATTTAAATTTATATGCAATTTCTCTCAAAATCGCACTTCAATGGTTTATTCAATAAAAACGTTCAAAAATTAGCAAAATAGACAGTTTCAGAAAAATAAGGAGAATAGGGGTTTCTACATGCCACCTTGCCTTCAGGTTGAGAATCCGTATTCAGTTTATCGTGTGATGTTGTTACCAATAAACGTGTTTAGATTGAGCTGATAGATGTGCCACCTTGCCTTCAAGTTGAGAATCTATACTCGTTTATTGTCTGATAGTCAAACCTTGCTCCGTTTTCTCATGCTCTGTTTTCTTGAGGAAATTGGATAGATTTTAATTAATTGGCATAGTTGTAGTTAGTAGTCTGCAAAACCAAAAAATACTCAGCTGCAACGTATATAGTTTTTGAGAAAGCCTTGTACCTCTACAGCTGAAACAAAAAGACAGGATTTAGTTTAGTTTACTTTCCTTTTCAAAGCACTTTTGTCAAGCACAACGAGGGAGCTTCCCCTCCTAATTTGAAGAGCACTCATTGCGTAGTGTGCATAGCTGTCCGTACCAACTCTTACTCCAGAGGTGCTAGTTGTTACGCCAACACAAACAAAGGCTTCGGTGACATTTGCAAAGGCTAAAAATTGAAAATTTCAAAAAAGTTTCTAAGTCTGGAGAAGTTGGCATCCAAAGTCAACTTTAACTTGAAGATATTTTTGAAGTGAATGCGCATGCTTTGCCCGCCCTAAATTTTAGGGATTTGACAACTGAACTCAAATTTGCATGCAATCTTCAATTAACAACTCCAAACTGAATTGTGAACTGCTACATTTTTCTTGCATGTTGCGTCGTTTCTCTTTTGCATGATTTTTGGCGCATATTTAAGGATTAGTTGTCATTTTGTTGACTAAATGGATGTCCAAAGAGGTCGCATAGTTTCCTAAAATTTAGGAACTAAGCACGAGACGCCATATTGATGCATTTTCATTTATACAAGCATTTGGGAGACCATTTTCATACTTGCAGTTTGAAGACATGATGTATTTTTCATACAAACAAGATTTGGAGGCGCTAAAGAGGATGTTTCAAAATTCTTCGAAGATTCAAGATCAGATTTCACAAAAGAATATTTTTCCCTCAGCTATTTTTCCAGGGCATCAGTTTTTAAGAACAAGCGATTGGCTTCTTCAGATTTCAACAATCTGGGTCCTCATACTTTCTTCTTCTCTTGAAAATTGTAAAATTTTCTTGAGAAGCTTCCACCCTAAATTTAAAGGTTTCTTCTTTTTCTATTTTTTTCTAAAATTGATCTACTGGGTTACTATGTACAAAATGTTCCAAAAATTTTAGCCACTTCGGGCTGAAAGTCAAAGGCTTTGCATGGTGGTCAAAAAGACATATTTTTCAAAATTTGGTCATCTAGGTTCATTCAACATAGCATTGGCAACAAAACCCATGTTCCAAAATTTTTCAAGAAAATTGCCCCCTTGCCCCCTATTTTTAGGGTTTTCGAAAAAGTCATCATTTCAAAAAAACAGAGAAATTGGGTTTGCTTAGCTCTCAGGCACCTACAATACCCATATGCCAGAATTTTCCGAGAAAAATAATCTTTTGTTGCCCCTACAGCTTTTGCCTCAAAGGGTTGTTGCATGTCAAAGAAAAAGTCACTTTTTCGAATTTCTGACGTTGTGGGTTTGTTCAAAAAAATATTCTCTACAAAACCCACGTCTCAGAAACTTTTCGTTAAAATTGCCCCTCAAGAAGCTATTTTTAGCCTCACCAAAAGAAGTTGCTAGAACATATCCAGTTTACAATCAACAATCTAGTTTTTCAGTATGCAATTCACTCAAACTGAATTCAAGACCAAATCGGTCTTAATTCACGATTTCCTAAAACCAGTTGACACCGATTTGCATCAAGCACACCAAGAGGTCAACTTGGACAAGTTGAGAGGCATAGACCATAGCACGCTTCAGAAAAATCAAGCATGTCAGAACCATAAAGCAGCAAAAGAAACGGAGTTCATCATTCCAGCTACAGAGCCGCCAAAGTTACCAATCAGTGAGCAACCAGTTAAAGTGTGCAGATATTTCCAAGTTTGATCAAGTTGTTGACAAGTAGTAAACTAACAGTTGAGACATGTGAGGACCTCCAAATGATGATGCAGTTAACAATTTCTTGGAGGATATGATTGCTCAAGATGGCTTGGAGTAGACAGCCAGTTATATCCCACAATTTTCCCCCAGGATAGAGTCAAAGGAAGCAGTCAACTCAACATCACTCTTGAGTTCAGATTGTTGATTTCGTGCATGTTTATCTCTTCCTCAGGAATATTTTTTGGTGGAGTTGGAACTTTTAGTTAGGTTTCAATTAACTGATATCAGTTGTTAGTTGACTCTCATATCAATAAGACTTGCATGTTGGCAAGTCCAATTAGTTTTAGTTTTAGGCCAGTTAACTAAGGTAGTTTTTCCAATTAACTGTTAGATTACCTGCATTTAGACATAGGAATAAATCTTGTTGATTGGCAAGAACTGAGTGTTAACTCAAGGAGACTTTAGGGTTGCCTACTTCTTTGAGATTCTATAAATAAGAGCAACCTTGCTCATTGTATTTTAACTTTTGCTTGCGATAACAAATTGTTGAGCCACTTTCGCCCGCAATATTGCTATTTAGTATTGGTTCACTTTGTGAAAGAACAAGATTGTATGTTTGTTTCATCATGCAAATCCTTGTTCGGTTTATTGTTTAATGTCTTGTTATAAAGCTGGTTTGATCGTCTATTGTGTGTTTGTTTCATCATACAATTTGCTGTCCCAGATGTGCTAGTGTAATCTTTGATTGAAGTTGAGATAATAAGTCAGGAGAGCCACATGCCTTTGATCCAAAATTCTCAAAGTCTTTCATGTTTGTTATTTCAATAATCTTTCTTTCGATCTACACCTCAGATAGAGTGTTACACCTCCTTGGGAATTTAGAGATGAAGATTATAGTTTAATGTTGTTTCTAGTAATCAATATTTCAACCTACACCTCGGATAGAGCACCTTGCCTCCTTGGGAATCCTGAGATTTGGCTTACCGTTTGAGCGTTTACTTGCATAGACTTTATTTGAGCGTAAATCTGAAAGAGCAATGAGCCTTTGGATGCATTCTAAGAGATAGTTTATCTAAGTGATCCGACCATTCCCAATTGCTCCTAGATCCTCTCGCTCTGAATTACTTGAGATAGGACAGTTTTAGCTTAGGCTTAGTTGTAGTTGGATTTACGAAACTAGAGAAAATCTCAGCTACGACACAGAGAGTTTTATAAACCTTGTGCTCTTAAGCTGAGAACAAAAAGATCGGCCATTTTGTTTCTTTTAAAAAGCATAATCAGCAATGAGGGAGCTTCCCCTCCAAATTTGAAGAGCAGGTTATCTGTGCATAGCTGTCCGTTTCCAATATGCACTCCAGAGGTGCGAATTGAAACGCCAACACATCCTAATAAATGGGTTGCTTAAATTATGCCCTCACACTTCCTATCATTTAAATTATTTAGTTGAGCATGCTAAAGAACTTTACCCAAGCCTTGCAAGAATGTTTCAGACATCATCCCTGAGTAATGATTACTCCTTGTATCATATAAAAACCCATTCGTAGATCACTATAAGTTCATACAAGCAAAGTTAATCAAACAATTCGATATGAACATGGTATCGTAATTTCTAGATGATATATAACAGTCGTGAGATCAGTTTTACCATTTTTAGGCTTTTGCTGTTAGTTGAAGCAATGTCTATCATGTGACCTTTGCCCTTTCATAGTATCAATTCACCATGTATCCCCATCATCACACATTTATCTGTCATCCTTAAGCACTAATATAAACTAGTAAAATATTTGTAATCTTACTCTAATGATCTAGAAATTTGCAATATAGGAGAAAGGAATCTACATCAACCAATTTGGAAACTTTCAATCCTCGTATATATAATGGAAATGACAAAGAGACAAAAAATCATGAATTGAACTTACTTTTATTCCTTTTTTCATTACCCTACTAATTGCTGTCAAAGCAAATCCAGAGGAACCGGATGTAAGATAAGGTTTCCTATAGACCATTGCATCCTCTTCATCCATCAAGTATGGACCACAACTTGTTAGCAGTTTATCACTGGCTCGTAGAGGATCCTGTGGTTACAATATGATATACAGTTGCATCACACTTTTAGGTAAGTTCATGCAAGCAATAACATTTTAGTTTCTCCTCAATACAGAACAATTTCAAATAACATGTGATGAACACTTTAGCTGTGAAGACAATCTGAAAATACAAGTTATAGGTTCTAAACATTAGGAGTGAAGATGATCCCTTCTTACCTGAGAAAAAATCTCACCCAATAAGAAGTTTGAGAATGATGATAAACTTGAAGGTAGTTTTGCATGTTGCTCTGTCAACTTCAATGTCCATTAAAAACTAATCAACAAGCATGTAATGTGGTATAAAAAATAACTATATATAGACAATAGATATGCACTATGTTTCTACATAACAAATAGAAAAGAAAAATGAACTTCAAACTATATAATATCTGAATTGCCTAGTCCAGCTTAATTAATATTCTATCAGGATCTTGCACACTTGAAAACAGTTGTATTAACTACCTACACCAAGGAATATGTTTCTTCTATAACAAGGGTCTACGATCAAATCCTTACAGGAGGATTAATAAGAATTAACTTTTTGAGATTGTCTTGATAGGTCCTCGCATAATCAACGACAATAGGAGCAAAGTAACCCTGCATATTACATAGGAATATGTATTGGTTTTCAGACAGAAGGAAGTGAAAATTTTATGAAATTCACCAAAAGAAACGCTATACTGAAAATGCCTGAAGCAACATTACAAATGTAAGCCCTATTGGATGAGAACTTTTATTGGCATCTCAACTAATTACCTGAGAAACCAGTGTGGCATCTTTAATACCGAGGACTTCTAGCAGAGATCCCAATGATACTTTGTATTCTAAAGAAGAAAAATATTTTCTGAGCAAGTTTAGCATATATCATGACACACAAATTTCATTCCTATGCCACATGCAAATCAGGGAAATATTAAACTAATGATATCAAAGCATAAAGAA
>VDFB02263296.1:0-30905 GCA_007258455.2 Sequoia sempervirens
AAGAGTTTTCCACGTTCCTACGAGCACTTCATTGAAATGCTAAACATTACATCCACCAATGTTGACTTGAAGTTCGTTGAGCTGTGCAACAAGCTTTTGCAACAGGATAGGTGGAGGAAACAATTTGGGAGCAACAGTGAGTCTCCTAGTGTTCAACAAGCATTTACTGCCAAGGACGTTGGCAAAGGCAAGTCCACTTAGCAGAAAGGACGAGGCGATTTGGAGGAGGGCTCCAAGAAGTCTATTACTTGCCATTACTATGGGAAGATTGGTCATAGACAAAGGTATTGCAGAAAACAATTGGTTGATGACTAATCCAACCAAGAAGCGTCTTAGCAAAGTGCTCACGTGGCGGAGCAAACTGAGCAGGAATCTGCATACTATGCATTTTGATGACCAGCACACCATCTGAAGATGGGTAGACTTAGTTTTTTGTTTGTACGATGACCATTAAGGGAGGGTATTAAAATATTTAATGTAATATTAATGGTCATCTTTTGCTTTTATTAGCTTTAGTTAGTCTTGTAGTTAACTTAGTTTTTTTTTAGCATCTTTCTGTTTTTTACGTTAGTTTGCTTCTGTTGACGATTGTTTCTTTTAGAAACATCGTTTTCTATTTTTCTTTATAATGAGATCTCTCCATTTCGTATACACTTAATCATGAATATCAATAATTATTTCAAATCAATCGTCCCTATAGGACAACTATCCCTTATCGATCATGGAGCACACTTTGCAAACAATCACCAGTTTGCAAATGCTATCATTATTTGATGCTTTTTCTGGGTATAATCAGATTGCAGTGGCAAAGGAGGATTAAATCAAAACAACTTTCACTACCCCGTGGGGTACGTTTATATGTGAGACGATGCCTTTCAGCCTCATCAACGCCAGTGCAACTTTTCAAAGAGCCATGGATCTGGCTTTTGGGGATCATAAAAATAAACTAATAGTCATCTACCTTGATGACCTTACCGCTTTTTCAAACAAGCGACAAGACCACTTTTCACATCTCATGAAAGTTTTTGAAAGATGCAGGTACCACAAAATTTCATTGAATCCTAAAAAGTCTATCTTTGTGGTGATGGAAGGCAAGTTGCTTGGCCATATCGTCTCCAAAGAGGGAACTAGGATTGACCCAAATCAGGTGGATTCAATCAAGAACCTATCTCTTCCAACAAATAAAACAGGAGTGCATTCCTTCTTTGGTAAAGTCAATTTTATAAGAAGATTTGTACTTCATTTCTCAGAGCTGACTAAGGACATATCAGCTATGATAAAAAAGACGTCCCCTTTCAAGTGGACAGTAGAAGGCAAGCAGGCCTTCATCAAAATAAAAGAAGCCATTGCTAGAGCACCAGTGCTGGTCTGTCCTAACTTTGAAAAGGAATTCATTCTTTATTGTTATGCATCGGAACACACTTTATCTGCCATACTAACACATAAGCTAAATGAAGAACGAGAATCTCTGATACCTTTCATGAGCAGCAACTTTAAAGATAGTGAATCGCACTATTCTCAAATTGAGAAAAATGTGTATGTTGTCGTCAGGGCTGTCAAAAATTTCAGATTCTATATCTTGAACTCCGACACAACAATGTTTGTCACCGATTCAACAGTAAAAAGTGTGCTGACTCAAGAGGAGATGGGCACAAAGAGAGGAAACTGGATTGCTAAGGTTCAAGAGTATGATTTGGAGATCAAGCCGACAAAGCTCGTTCGCGGGCAAGGTCTTTGTCAATTCTTAGCAGAACATGGTGATCATAAGTACCAAGGCAATGGTGAACCTGAACCTAAGATTGAAGAGGACCTTCCTATGTTCCTACTAGTGAAGAGCACAAAAGATATACTGAGAGGGGGGGGGGGGGGGGTGAATCAGTATATCAACAGAATTTTTTACCCTCTTACTTATTTTTCAACTTCAAACTTAAACCTACATCAAATTTTTGATATGAACCAATTTACACCAGTTGACTCAACTTTTATTGAAATGATTCTTACAAAGTAGGCACCAACCTACAAATTTACAATAAGATGATTTGGTAGGACACAACCTACAAGGAACATCCAAACCTTTACAACTTTAGTAGGCACCTACCTACAAGGAGCACCAGCCCCTAATGCAAGGCACCAACCTTGACTTGATGGTTGCAAGATGATGCCTTCAATCTGACCTGCACTATCCCAATCCTCCAATCTGCCTTTGGTGATTAATGATCTCACACTTAGCCCACACAAGGAGATGGGACTTCAGATTTAGAATGCTCTCTTACACAACAACCACACATTCAAAGCAAGAATGAATTGCACATATATACTTTGATCTAAGATTGTGCCTCTTGATGAAAGATCATAACTTTGCCTCTTCAACATTTACTCATACCCCTTCATTAATCCGATTTTCTGCCTTAATGATTTTGTTTTGATTATTTTGACTATGTTACTCCAATAGTGAACAGATCAACATACTCTTTCAGGTACGAATGATTGTGTCTCCCCTTTTTTTCTTTTTTAACATATAAGCATTCTTAGTTACTTTTAGTGTTTACGTCTCTTTAAGAGACTCTCCAATTTTTATTAAAAAATAACATTCTTTTTAGAGATTACGCCCATCCAAAAAGATACGACACTTCAAGATTATTGCGGCCTTTCAAATATCGCGTCCTCAAGCATTTTCGTATTTTGGTTATGCATCTATTGAAGAAATCGCGTCCTCTCAAGTTTGAGATCGCGTCTATTCATTAATGATTAACATTCGTGGTGTTTAAACTTTTCCGCAAGTTCATTAACCAAATTCCGCATCTGTTTAGATACGTCTATGCAAGTTCCGCATCTGTTCATTCTGACAGTTATACTGAAACATGTTCTTTACTGAAACGTATTCTTTTAATGACACGTCTTTTAATATTTGAGTCACCATAAACACGTCCTTAAGCAAGAGACGTCATGGACTATGTACGTGTTTCTTTAGAAAAGAAAACATCCTTTCTTACATGCCCCTCCATATCTATCTGGAACGTGTCTTTTTGGTATCGACTCTTTAACAAATCTTCTTTAATTCGTGCTTCTCCAGATTTGACTAAGTCGTGTTCTTTTAAATAATTTGAGCTTTAATAACCTCAAGCGGTCGTATACTTCTTTTCCCAGCAACATCCATCTCCATATCGACGATTTCTTTGATATTTCAATTCCTTCAATTACAAAGGCACCAGTCATAGACGAATTTTAATACCATCGCTCCCTGGGTCTTCTATAGTGGTGACGACAATGTGAACTTCCGTCTCTGTTAAGATAGTATGCTATCTTCGAGTAAGCATCCCGTATCTTACTTATATGTGAGGCACGACTATCACAGATTAGAGACTCGATAACTTGAATAAGGCAGAGTGATTTTAAAATCTTTATACGGCATCCTTAGAATGACACATTGGCTGCTTTGTAATTTCCACGATGTTAAAACTTGATGAGACCCGCAGCTGAGGAGATTACATTGCAATTGTTTAATGATGATCAACGACCCTTTGGTAACTCTTTAATAATTCATGAAAGCCTGATAACAAGGAATTATTTTTATCTGCCACGATTATTACCACAACACTTCAAAGATATTAACCAGATTTGATTTGTCATATTCAGAATACAGATTTTGATTTGATTATTCCTCCACAACAGATTTCGATCTGTAACACTCCATTTTAATTCGGGCTTTATTTCATTTGATTCTTTTAAAGAAAAAAATAATCTTCTCAACATCACTCAAATCAAGTACTCTGTCTGAAACATACTTAATTGAGTTCATCCTTCTAAATTTTGATCTGTGAATAATATAACATTTGATTTCGATCTGAACTTTTATTAATTTTCAATAAACTGATCTTCAATTTCGATCTGGACTTCAATAATTTCAATTTGGATTTTCATAACATTTATTTGATGTTGACTATCACTGCATTCATCTGAACTATTGTTTATTTCCAATAAGCTCCAACATTTATTGATATTGAATAGATCCTGCTTCAAGATGTTATTTATCTTTAATAATCTGATTACATGTACAGATCAGATCTTACTCCACAATAATTTATTCAGCTTCATCAATCTGATTTATTCATCTTTAACAGTATATTGTCATGACATCTACATATATTTTTCTTCAAAATCTTCTTCCTCATTCTCCACATATATACTTGCCAAATCTGCAATATGATATCTTCAGTCATGCCCTTGTAATATGTTATCTTTAATCGTGCTTATCTTGACATCAATGACAATATTTCCAACAACTAGTTGAATCTGCTGAGGAATGGTACATTGAGATATCGTACTATTTAACTTACGAAGAATGTCCACGTCAAATGGACAAACAACAAAAGAGGACTTTGAAGCTGAAAGCACAAAACTTTGTGCTTATGAATAAGGTTTTGTACAAGCGTGGCCTTGATGGAACATTTTTGTTATGCATTGATAAGGACCAACAACGGAGATTGTTGGAGGCATTTCATAGTGAAACATGCGGTGGTCACTTCTCATCAAGAGTCACAACGAGCACAATTTTTCTAGCCAACTATGTTTCGCGACACATACGAATGTGTGTACAGATGTCAAATGTGTCAGCAATTTGCTAGCAAACTCAAATTGGCAGCCATTCCACTCAGGCCAGTGGTCATTGATGCTCCATTCCAACAATGGGGTATGGATTTTGTAGGTCCCATCAACCTGCGTTCCAACAAGGGGCATATCTATGTCCTTACAACAATGGACTAGTTCACAAAATGGGTTGAGGCCGTTCCTACCAAGCGAGCTACCTCAGAAGTCGTTTGCGACTTTTTCAAAAAAAATATCATGTCACGCTTCAAGGTACCTCATAAGATTGCGACTGACAACGCAACCTGTTTCTCATCTGAGGAACTACTAGAATTTTGTTTTGATCACGGCATCACATTGTCACATACGTCAAATTATTAACCTAAAGGTAATGGACAAGCCGAATCTTTAAACAAAAATAGTCACAATTGAGTGTAAGTTAGTTGACTCAAATCAACGATCTTGGCACAAGAAGTTATATGATGCTCTTTGGGCTAATAGAATCACTCCCAAGAGAGCCATTGGCACTTCACCTTTCATAATCATGTATGGTAAAGAAGCAATGCTACTCGTCACACTAGAGTTGTCTGCTTTGCACCTGGCGTCTGCAGTGGAAAATGGGGAATTCAAAGACCCGATCGAGAAGCGGGTTTTGTACTTCATGAAGCTAGAGGAAGCAAGGGTGGAGGTTGTCGCCAAAATTACTTAGCACCAAGAGCGAGTGAAGAAGATCTTTGATAAGAAAGCTCGTCAGCAAGATTTCAAGGTGGGAGATCAGGTCCTGTTATGGGACAAAAGACATGAGTCCAAAGGAATGCATAGAAAGTTTGATTCCTTGTGGCTAGGGCCATTCTAGATCCATGGGTTTGCACAAGAGAATTCCTACATTCTCTCACATTCAAATGGAAGGCTCTTCTCACTGCCATACAACAAGCAGTATCTAAAGCATTTCATCCATTCGGGGGTGGAGTGAATTTTCTGTAAATAATCTAGTTTTTGTAAATACTTTTCGTTATGTCATTATGTTTTTCCCCATTTTGTAAAGTTTCATCGTGTTTTTAGGTGATTTGGGTAGTCTTGTTTTAGGTGATTTTACGAAAGTTTCCAACTCCTTAGGTGATTAGGAAAGATCTTGACTCCATACCCAACTGATATCACATTGGTCTACGTTTTTTCCTAGAGATTATCGGTTCTCCTATGTCGTAAGTATCCAACATGGTCACCAAACGGAGCCTAATGTTGTACTCAAATAAAAAAATTGCTTCAATAAGGCATTCTGATTAAAATGATGTAAAATTGTTGTCAAAAGTCAGTTTTAGATCAAACGAAGCATGGGCTTTTTGTAGGTTTACTGTCTAGAGGATACTAATATTTTGAAAATTTTGAAAATGAGGTTTTCGAGCCCCTGTTTTTAGGAGAAACCCTAAAAATAGGATCTTTCCAGAATTGACTGAAAATAAATTTGATTGGTTGTTTCACTTCACGATCACATTGATCAAGTTAGAATCAAGAAAAAGTCAGTTTTGCTCTAGTGGGTCTACTTCACTTTTTCAGGGAGAAAAGTTAGGAACTCTGAGGTCAACAATGGCAGATGGCCAGATACCAAGTTAGAAAATCTAAGCCTCAAATGCATCACAGAAGTTCTATTGCGAAAGATTCTTGGAAAGATGCTTTGCGATGGAGGGCATTTTCAAAGAGGTGAAAATCATTAGAAATTTTCTAACTCTGGAGCATAAAAGCACCCTTGCTAGCCAGGGGCGCCAAAGGTTTCAAACGCTTAGATCAACTTTTCGGGGTTTGTCACTTCCAAAAAGTCTTCTCCAAAATTCTTCCAACTTCGCGATGAACCGGCCAGCCACTCCAGGAGATATAACGCCCAAATTTGAAGATCAAATGAAGAACGGAGGAAGACGAAGGCAAATGAAGTTAGTCAAAATTTGACTAACATTGATGGGGAAAAGCGCCCCTACTGGCTAGGGGTGCCCAAAATTTTGAGGCACCAAATACAACTTTTTGAGCAAATGACATCTAAGATGTTTGTCTCAGACTTGATCAGGCTTCACAACAAGTCTGCCAGTGGATGAATTGGAGTTGCCAAACTACCGGAATAGGGAGTGAAACAGAAGGATTTAGTCATAGTCATAAATGAGTTCAGAGCACAATAGCGCCCCTGTTGGCTAGGGGCGCCTAGGGTTTTGAGCCCTCAAATGTAGTTGTTGGGGTTTTCTAAAATACTCATCTTGTTCAGAATTCTTCAAGCTTTCCATCGCATATCTCAGCCTGATCAAAAGAATTGATAGTAGCTGACAACTGCAGATTGAATGAAGAACAGAGCACAAAGGACAAAATTAGAAAGTTGTAAAAATAGTTGTATGGCAATAAAAGTGCCCCTATTGGCCAGGGGCGCATTGAACGAAGAACGAAGCACAAAGGACAAAATTAGAAAGTTGTAAAAATAGTTGTCTGGCAATAAAAGCGCCCCTATTGGCCAAGGGCGCCCAAGATTTAAACATGCCAAATGCAATTTTTAGGGTTTATGCCCTCTAAGAGATCATGTTCAGTTTTCATCCAACTCCGCAATGAACCGATCAGCCAGCTCAAGAGATTTGTCAAGTGTCGAGAAATTCAGATTGAAGGGAGGTGAAAATCAAGTTTGAGATGGTGAAAATCCTTGAAAATTGTCTGATGAGCAAAAGCGTCCCTGTTGGCCAGGGGCGCCCAGAGTTTTGATGATCCAAAAGTAGAAAATTAGGGTTTGCAATCTCAAGAAGTTCCTTTTCAGTTTTGATCCTGCTCTTCAACGAGACTGTCAATCAGTCTATTGGATCTGTCAATCATTCAAAAACAATGATCAAACTGTTGTACCCAAAACCAAAAATTTTGCTTCACTACGACATTTTCCTTAATTGAGTCTTAATCTTGTTAAAGTGATGTCAGAAGGTCGTTTTTGGGGTTTTTAAATATGGAGTTGGTGTTAGTGTCATGTCAATCTGTTGCTGAAGAAATTTGAAAAAAGTGAAAATCTGAAGGAAAATCATCAAAATTTTCTCTCTAGAGAGGGGAGCACATTTTCAAAAGGGCGCCCTATCTTTTAGGGGCTCAAATCCTGTTTTTAGGGTTTGTCACTTCCAGCAGACATTTGTCTGGCATCACGTCAGCTTCGCAATGGACTATCAAGCCTGTCAAACGGACCAGTTTCGTGCAAGTTATGAGAGATATAGCGCAAAACGAGAGGAGAGTCAAAATTGGCTAACACTGGAAAAAAGAGCAGCTTTTGAGAAAGGCACCCATCTTTTTGAGGTGTCAAATGAAGGTTTTTGACTAAATGCCACTCGAGATGTTTATCTCACATTTGTTCAAGCTTCACGACGCATCCGTCAGTTGATTTATCTGAGTTGCAGAAGTGCCTGAACCAGAGGTCAAACATGGGGTCAAATCTTAGTCAAAATATCAAAGGAAAAGGCAAAAGAGCACTTTTTCAGAAAGGCGCCTGAGCTTTTCAAGTCTTTAATGCCTTCTTTTTGATGATCTCAAATATTCAATTTGTTCGTGTTACGTTCAGCTTTCCGTTGCCTGTCTCTGTCAGATTAGAAGATGACTCAGCAGCTTGCAGTTGGAGTTTTAGTCTTATTTTGGTCAGTTCCAGAAATGGCCAAGTCTGGTGGAAAAAGAGCAACTTTTCAAAAAGGCGCCCTTGATTTTCACCCCTCAGATGATGTTTTCTGGAGAAATGTGCCTTTGCAGCTGTCATGCAGAATGAAGTCAGCTCCGCAGTGAACCTGTGATCTAGTCCTAAAAATTGGTAAATCATAAGTTATGAAGGATTTGTTTTTCCCTTCGTACGAGATTGAGATGAGAAAATATGGCTAAGTCTGAGAAAAAGAGCAACTTTTGAAAAGGGCGCTTGGATTTTTGAGCCTTCAGATGTTAGTTTTATGATGTTCAGTCTCAAGGTACCTTTTGATTAGTTTTTATCCTGCTCTGCGATGCATTTGTCAGCCAGTCAATCGGTGGAGTCAGTCAGCCAGGGTCAGAGGATGAACAGAGGTTTCGAAAGAGGTTTAAGTCTAAATTTTCATGAAAATTGGCTTAGTCTGGAATTCGCCTTAAGAGCTCAAAGTTGATTTTTCGAAAGAAGTTGACTGGTGCGCCTTAACTTGAGTTCTGACTTCAGTTAGACTGAACAATTTTTGGGTTGTCATCTCCAGTTCATATATTGGCATGTTGAGTGATCTTTCAGTTCACATGTTGAGTTAACTAGTTTGCATGTCCAGTTAACAACTTTGCATGTCGAGTTAACTTGTTTGCATGTTCACTTAACTGAAGATTATGCTTGAAAATCAACTTGAGTTTGCATGCACGACGCAATTGGTGAAAATTTTGTGAAGTTGATGCTTCATTCATTGTCAACTGGAGTTTCTAAAAGGGACACCATATTTAAAGCATGAATTTAGTCTTTGTGAAGTTGGCGAATTTTCCTTTGAATGTCAACTAAATTCTAAAAGGGACGCCATATTTGGAATTTTGAAGATTTAAAGCATGAAGCATGAAGTATGGCGAATTTTCATTGTCAACTTCAGTTCTAAAAGGGACACTTTAATTTTTAATTGTAAATTTAGTGAATTTTGAAGATGGCGAATTCAACAAGGATTGTCAACTGAAGTCAAATTCGCATGGTGCTTTAAATAAATTTGCAATTGAAGTCTTGGTAAGGTGCCCTAAAGCATGATGCTTTATTTAGCTTATTTTAGTTTCAGTTAACTAAAATGAGGTCCAATCATAAGCCAAGCGCCATTTTTCAAGGTTTCATGCTTTGTGCGAATTTCAAAGATGAAAATCTATTTATTCAAGCATTGGCGTCCATTATTTCTTCATCTCAAGCTTCGAAGTCTACATTCTTCTTGACCAAGCAGCAAGTTAAAGGTGCTACAGGTGTCAGAATTCAACATTCTTCATAGCAACGGATTCAGATTGTTCAGAAGAAGATTCAAGACTTTGTTTTCAATTTGCATGCAGGTTACATCAATTCCAAGTCAGAGATAGGCGAATTCTACAAAAGCAGAGCAAATAAAACCTTCTATCTTCTGTCTTATTTCTTCTATTTCTCATCTTAGGTACTTTCTTCGCATGTCAAAGAAAACGGAAAAATATTCAGAATCTGACCATCTAGGTTCGCATATTTCAGCATCAGCAGCAAAACCTATGTCTTAGATTTTTTCGAGAAAATTGCCCCATAGCCTTCATTCTGAAGCTCTATGCTTTTTTCCGAACATTTCTTTGCATGTGGGCCAAAAACATATCTTTTTGAAAATCGCATCATCTGGGTTTGTTCAAAATTCCGTTGTGCACAAAACCCATGTTCCAAATTTTCTCAAGAAAAATTGCCCCGAGAAGCTCTAAAACCCCAATAGTTCTCGATTGAATAATCTTTGCATGTCAAGCTAAACGACGTGTTTTCACAATTCTGACGTTGTGGGTTGTCTTAGAATCATTTTCCGGACAAAACCCATGTCTCAGAATTTTTGGTGAAAATTATCCTCCGACAGGTATTTTTAGCCTCACCAGGGGCCATTTTAGCTTTCCGGAGAAAGTTGTCAGAACATAGCCGTGTTCACAGTCAACGGGCAAGTTTTTCATAAGGCAGTTCAACTAGACTGAATTCAAAACCAAATCGGTCTTAATTTAGGTTTTCATCAGACCAGCTGACAATGAAGCGTTACACTGCAAAAGGAACAGAGATTACTCCATTTACGGAGCCACCAAAGTCACTCAAATCCCATGCCATTATCTTCATGAAGATAGTACCTACGCTGATCTCGAGGCTGTACAAACTGAGTTTCAAAAGCTTGTTCGTGATATCTTGATGGAGATCCTGTGGTGTCTATGTTGGATCACATTTTAGAGATTTCGGCTAGTTTCAAAAAGACGGCTGAGGATGTCAAAGAATGTGTGCATACAGTCAAGGAAAGTGACAGAGAACTGAAGAAACAGACTGTTGTTTTGGATAGCATCAAAGTGCCAAAAGACAGAGAGATTGATGAGTTCTTGGTCGAAGTGTTAGACCGAGATGACATGGAGTGATCTGCCAGTTGGAACCTGCAGTTAATTTCAAGGTTTGAGTCATGAGCAGCCGTTAACTCGACTTCCAGTCTTGAGTTCACTTGCTGACTTCACACATGCTTATCTCGTCCTTGGAATTATCTTCACAGAAGTTAGGGTTAGGGTTTCCAGTTAACTGAGGGTAGTGTCCAGTTAACTTTGCTTGAAATAAGGACGTGCATGCTTGCACATTATCCATTTAGGTTTGATGTACCGGTTAACTGATGGTAGTTTTCCAGTTAACTGTATAGTTTACTTTATTAGGGTTTAGTAATAAATCTTGCATGCATTGCAAGACTGTAGTTGACTCAAGGTGATTTTAGGGTTCCCTACACCTTTGATGTCTATAAATAAGAGCTTTTGCTCATTTGTAATTAACTTTTGCATGAGAGAGGAATATATGTTGTGCCTACCTTGCCTTCAATATTGCTCTTTTTGTATCTGTTCATGCGCTTTTGTTGTTATAATGAATTGTTATGCCACATAGGGTTTCATGAAATTGTGATGGTGAATTCTTTCCTTAGTTAGATAAATATGTTTTGTGTTCAATAAGCTTGTTCAGATTGAGATGATAGTTGTGCCACCTTGCCTTCAAGTAGAGAATTTGCGCTTGGTTATTGTGTGTTGTTGTGAACAATAAACTTGTTCGGATTGAGCTGATAGTTGTGCCATGTAATGTCCCCAATTTTGCGAGCATCAGAGTTCAGTGGATTTAGCCTATTCTTAGCCCTCGTAGGCTAATATGCATGGTTAGAGGGTCTCCTGATGGAGCTTGGCTTGGCTTCGGATTGACAGAATTTACCAGTTGGCTTTCGTTCGGGCTCATTCGGATGTCTTTTGCCTGACTTGCTATTTTTAGCAGTATTTGGCATTCAGCGGAGCACACCTGCTATTTTTAGCAGTATGGTTTGGTCATGTGCAAAATCACTCACTTATTCACCAGCTTCAGACGGTTCGTTAATCGGACGTAAATTGAGAAAGATATTAATATTTTAATTCTCAAATTAAAATATTAATTATTGAAGCTTATAATATAAAGTTATAATATTATTTAATATTATAACTTAAGTGATTTCTTGAAGGGTTTGACCAACATTGAAGGGGGCCACTTTTTAATTATAATTTATAATTAAAAGTGCATTCGAGACTTTGGAAATATTAAAAGATAAAATTCAATTTTATTTAAATGATGCCTTTTGAGGAAAAAGTCGACCCTCTTGAGAATATAAGGGTTTTCATTGAAAACAGAGCTCATTATGTTATGAAATCAATTTTTGATCAAGTCTTCTTCTGGAGAACGAAGCCAAGGGTTTCAGTTGTCTACAGGCATTGGAGAACGAGCCATCTTCAGCGTTGTAGTTCAGAGGCTGTGAAATATCAGCTGATCTATGGCATTCAGAGAGATATCTTCATTCAGAAGTTATCACAGAACGTTCACAGAGTTTTCTTTCAGTTTGCTGCAATAATCAGGTTTTCATCAAAATATCGTTGCCTTTTTAGTTGCATGTTATCAGATCTAGTTGTAATCAATTCTGAAGATCAATAAATAAGTCTGCCATCAGTAGATTCAGTAGATTCTATCATTTTCAGAGTTGTATTATTTTATTTAAATTTATATGCAATTTCTCTCAAAATCGCACTTCAATGGTTTATTCAATAAAAACGTTCAAAAATTAGCAAAATAGACAGTTTCAGAAAAATAAGGAGAATAGGGGTTTCTACATGCCACCTTGCCTTCAGGTTGAGAATCCGTATTCAGTTTATCGTGTGATGTTGTTACCAATAAACGTGTTTAGATTGAGCTGATAGATGTGCCACCTTGCCTTCAAGTTGAGAATCTATACTCGTTTATTGTCTGATAGTCAAACCTTGCTCCGTTTTCTCATGCTCTGTTTTCTTGAGGAAATTGGATAGATTTTAATTAATTGGCATAGTTGTAGTTAGTAGTCTGCAAAACCAAAAAATACTCAGCTGCAACGTATATAGTTTTTGAGAAAGCCTTGTACCTCTACAGCTGAAACAAAAAGACAGGATTTAGTTTAGTTTACTTTCCTTTTCAAAGCACTTTTGTCAAGCACAACGAGGGAGCTTCCCCTCCTAATTTGAAGAGCACTCATTGCGTAGTGTGCATAGCTGTCCGTACCAACTCTTACTCCAGAGGTGCTAGTTGTTACGCCAACACAAACAAAGGCTTCGGTGACATTTGCAAAGGCTAAAAATTGAAAATTTCAAAAAAGTTTCTAAGTCTGGAGAAGTTGGCATCCAAAGTCAACTTTAACTTGAAGATATTTTTGAAGTGAATGCGCATGCTTTGCCCGCCCTAAATTTTAGGGATTTGACAACTGAACTCAAATTTGCATGCAATCTTCAATTAACAACTCCAAACTGAATTGTGAACTGCTACATTTTTCTTGCATGTTGCGTCGTTTCTCTTTTGCATGATTTTTGGCGCATATTTAAGGATTAGTTGTCATTTTGTTGACTAAATGGATGTCCAAAGAGGTCGCATAGTTTCCTAAAATTTAGGAATTAAGCACGAGACGCCATATTGATGCATTTTCATTTATACAAGCATTTGGGAGACCATTTTCATACTTGCAGTTTGAAGACATGATGTATTTTTCATACAAACAAGATTTGGAGGCGCTAAAGAGGATGTTTCAAAATTCTTCGAAGATTCAAGATCAGATTTCACAAAAGAATATTTTTCCCTCAGCTATTTTTCCAGGGCATCAGTTTTTAAGAACAAGCGATTGGCTTCTTCAGATTTCAACAATCTGGGTCCTCATACTTTCTTCTTCTCTTGAAAATTGTAAAATTTTCTTGAGAAGCTTCCACCCTAAATTTTAAGGTTTCTTCTTTTTCTATTTTTTTCTAAAATTGATCTACTGGGTTACTATGTACAAAATGTTCCAAAAATTTTAGCCACTTCGGGCTGAAAGTCAAAGGCTTTGCATGGTGGTCAAAAAGACATATTTTTCAAAATTTGGTCATCTAGGTTCATTCAACATAGCATTGGCAACAAAACCCATGTTCCAAAATTTTTCAAGAAAATTGCCCCCTTGCCCCCTATTTTTAGGGTTTTCGAAAAAGTCATCATTTCAAAAAAACAGAGAAATTGGGTTTGCTTAGCTCTCAGGCACCTACAATACCCATATGCCAGAATTTTCCGAGAAAAATAATCTTTTGTTGCCCCTACAGCTTTTGCCTCAAAGGGTTGTTGCATGTCAAAGAAAAAGTCACTTTTTCGAATTTCTGACGTTGTGGGTTTGTTCAAAAAAATATTCTCTACAAAACCCACGTCTCAGAAACTTTTCGTTAAAATTGCCCCTCAAGAAGCTATTTTTAGCCTCACCAAAAGAAGTTGCTAGAACATATCCAGTTTACAATCAACAATCTAGTTTTTCAGTATGCAATTCACTCAAACTGAATTCAAGACCAAATCGGTCTTAATTCACGATTTCCTAAAACCAGTTGACACCGATTTGCATCAAGCACACCAAGAGGTCAACTTGGACAAGTTGAGAGGCATAGACCATAGCACGCTTCAGAAAAATCAAGCATGTCAGAACCATAAAGCAGCAAAAGAAACGGAGTTCATCATTCCAGCTACAGAGCCGCCAAAGTTACCAATCAGTGAGCAACCAGTTAAAGTGTGCAGATATTTCCAAGTTTGATCAAGTTGTTGACAAGTAGTAAACTAACAGTTGAGACATGTGAGGACCTCCAAATGATGATGCAGTTAACAATTTCTTGGAGGATATGATTGCTCAAGATGGCTTGGAGTAGACAGCCAGTTATATCCCACAATTTTCCCCCAGGATAGAGTCAAAGGAAGCAGTCAACTCAACATCACTCTTGAGTTCAGATTGTTGATTTCGTGCATGTTTATCTCTTCCTCAGGAATATTTTTTGGTGGAGTTGGAACTTTTAGTTAGGTTTCAATTAACTGATATCAGTTGTTAGTTGACTCTCATATCAATAAGACTTGCATGTTGGCAAGTCCAATTAGTTTTAGTTTTAGGCCAGTTAACTAAGGTAGTTTTTCCAATTAACTGTTAGATTACCTGCATTTAGACATAGGAATAAATCTTGTTGATTGGCAAGAACTGAGTGTTAACTCAAGGAGACTTTAGGGTTGCCTACTTCTTTGAGATTCTATAAATAAGAGCAACCTTGCTCATTGTATTTTAACTTTTGCTTGCGATAACAAATTGTTGAGCCACTTTCGCCCGCAATATTGCTATTTAGTATTGGTTCACTTTGTGAAAGAACAAGATTGTATGTTTGTTTCATCATGCAAATCCTTGTTCGGTTTATTGTTTAATGTCTTGTTATAAAGCTGGTTTGATCGTCTATTGTGTGTTTGTTTCATCATACAATTTGCTGTCCCAGATGTGCTAGTGTAATCTTTGATTGAAGTTGAGATAATAAGTCAGGAGAGCCACATGCCTTTGATCCAAAATTCTCAAAGTCTTTCATGTTTGTTATTTCAATAATCTTTCTTTCGATCTACACCTCAGATAGAGTGTTACACCTCCTTGGGAATTTAGAGATGAAGATTATAGTTTAATGTTGTTTCTAGTAATCAATATTTCAACCTACACCTCGGATAGAGCACCTTGCCTCCTTGGGAATCCTGAGATTTGGCTTACCGTTTGAGCGTTTACTTGCATAGACTTTATTTGAGCGTAAATCTGAAAGAGCAATGAGCCTTTGGATGCATTCTAAGAGATAGTTTATCTAAGTGATCCGACCATTCCCAATTGCTCCTAGATCCTCTCGCTCTGAATTACTTGAGATAGGACAGTTTTAGCTTAGGCTTAGTTGTAGTTGGATTTACGAAACTAGAGAAAATCTCAGCTACGACACAGAGAGTTTTATAAACCTTGTGCTCTTAAGCTGAGAACAAAAAGATCGGCCATTTTGTTTCTTTTAAAAAGCATAATCAGCAATGAGGGAGCTTCCCCTCCAAATTTGAAGAGCAGGTTATCTGTGCATAGCTGTCCGTTTCCAATATGCACTCCAGAGGTGCGAATTGAAACGCCAACACATCCTAATAAATGGGTTGCTTAAATTATGCCCTCACACTTCCTATCATTTAAATTATTTAGTTGAGCATGCTAAAGAACTTTACCCAAGCCTTGCAAGAATGTTTCAGACATCATCCCTGAGTAATGATTACTCCTTGTATCATATAAAAACCCATTCGTAGATCACTATAAGTTCATACAAGCAAAGTTAATCAAACAATTCGATATGAACATGGTATCGTAATTTCTAGATGATATATAACAGTCGTGAGATCAGTTTTACCATTTTTAGGCTTTTGCTGTTAGTTGAAGCAATGTCTATCATGTGACCTTTGCCCTTTCATAGTATCAATTCACCATGTATCCCCATCATCACACATTTATCTGTCATCCTTAAGCACTAATATAAACTAGTAAAATATTTGTAATCTTACTCTAATGATCTAGAAATTTGCAATATAGGAGAAAGGAATCTACATCAACCAATTTGGAAACTTTCAATCCTCGTATATATAATGGAAATGACAAAGAGACAAAAAATCATGAATTGAACTTACTTTTATTCCTTTTTTCATTACCCTACTAATTGCTGTCAAAGCAAATCCAGAGGAACCGGATGTAAGATAAGGTTTCCTATAGACCATTGCATCCTCTTCATCCATCAAGTATGGACCACAACTTGTTAGCAGTTTATCACTGGCTCGTAGAGGATCCTGTGGTTACAATATGATATACAGTTGCATCACACTTTTAGGTAAGTTCATGCAAGCAATAACATTTTAGTTTCTCCTCAATACAGAACAATTTCAAATAACATGTGATGAACACTTTAGCTGTGAAGACAATCTGAAAATACAAGTTATAGGTTCTAAACATTAGGAGTGAAGATGATCCCTTCTTACCTGAGAAAAAATCTCACCCAATAAGAAGTTTGAGAATGATGATAAACTTGAAGGTAGTTTTGCATGTTGCTCTGTCAACTTCAATGTCCATTAAAAACTAATCAACAAGCATGTAATGTGGTATAAAAAATAACTATATATAGACAATAGATATGCACTATGTTTCTACATAACAAATAGAAAAGAAAAATGAACTTCAAACTATATAATATCTGAATTGCCTAGTCCAGCTTAATTAATATTCTATCAGGATCTTGCACACTTGAAAACAGTTGTATTAACTACCTACACCAAGGAATATGTTTCTTCTATAACAAGGGTCTACGATCAAATCCTTACAGGAGGATTAATAAGAATTAACTTTTTGAGATTGTCTTGATAGGTCCTCGCATAATCAACGACAATAGGAGCAAAGTAACCCTGCATATTACATAGGAATATGTATTGGTTTTCAGACAGAAGGAAGTGAAAATTTTATGAAATTCACCAAAAGAAACGCTATACTGAAAATGCCTGAAGCAACATTACAAATGTAAGCCCTATTGGATGAGAACTTTTATTGGCATCTCAACTAATTACCTGAGAAACCAGTGTGGCATCTTTAATACCGAGGACTTCTAGCAGAGATCCCAATGATACTTTGTATTCTAAAGAAGAAAAATATTTTCTGAGCAAGTTTAGCATATATCATGACACACAAATTTCATTCCTATGCCACATGCAAATCAGGGAAATATTAAACTAATGATATCAAAGCATAAAGAAACATTCTTTGTCCATAACCATTTACTGCTTTCATTCAATTCACTAACATTTGAAGATCTAGCTTCTATACAAGCTTACCGTTCATTGTGTAGTCAAAACCATATTTCGGTTGGGGTTTGTCAGAAAATCCAAAACCTGCAAAAAATGAAAAATAAATTAGACATGAACCAGATACATAACAATATAGTTATTGCAATATTGTGAGGGCTATACAGATCTTAGGTTGTTGCTTGGAAAATTAAACACAATTCATTATGCTTCAAAATTACAGTACGCACAATAAGAATCATCATTTACAAACATATTGGAACAATTTATTATTTTCATTAGTGTGCAACTATGAGACTTTTACCATCATAATATCAATTACATGGAAGAACCACCCTTTCATATTTATGCCCATCCTTGTTGAGCTCCTATACCATTCATACAAAATTAATGCAGAAAGATGGGAGCACCTGCTCACTTGAGATGGATTGCACCTACAAATCTCACCATAAATATATGTTCTCTTACAATAATACCTCTTTGTATTGCATTAACAAATTAAGATTGAAAGAGATGTCTTTTAGAATTTCCCCTCACTATATGCTCAATGGGAAGGAACCCTACTCAAACCATGGCTTAATTCTCCATTAATCTTAGGTAGACAAAACATGATTTAAAATAATAATAACGGTAACCATAAGTACAAAGGAATAACAAACAAATCTAATAATATGTTGTGCCTACGTAGACAAAATGACCTCCCATTTAATTAGCTCCATCCCTAAAGCTAGTAAAAATTCTATTGCTAAATGTGCTGAATCAAGAATAGCACTAGCAGGCATGAGCTCCTGCAGAGCATGGTGCACTTACATATAAACAATCTGTTAGCATTTTAACTTGCACCTTTCAATGCAACACAAAATGGAACAACGTGCACAATAACATTGTTTTTTGAATTTGAGTAGAAGCTCTCTTTTCAAAGAAAAGAAGGAAATTATATAATTATTACACAACAATTTGTAAAATATAGAACCTATGAGATTGTAATGTCCCCATTTTGGCCATACACTCTTCTTTTGGATTTAGCCTATTTCCGGAAATCCATAGGCTAAGCTGAAGTAGAAAACTAGGGTTTCCTCTTTCAGATACTGCTCAATTGGCGTTCAGAGGATGTTGTGCAAACTTACTATTTATAGCAGTTTGCTATTTTTAGCAAGTCTATCTTTTGGCAATATCTATCTAGCAGCAATTCAATCCTTTGCAGTTCAGTGTTCAGTTTGGCTTTCTGATGGTTTTGAAGTTAACTTGGTTCAGTTTGGCATTTGTCAGTTTGCTATTTTTAGCAATTCATCAGTTGCAGCTTGGGCATTGTATTTGGTTATCTCCTTGGATTGAGTTTCAGACTTAGTCAATTTTCATGTCTTGAAGTTGTACCCCACGCCTAGGCTTGATGACTTCAAGTTGTTTTAAAGAAGGGGACATAAAGGGGTCAAGTGAGCATTTAATTATTTAATAAATGCTTTATTGTTGCAATACGAAATGGATGCCTAAAGAGGAAGTTGAATGATATTTTAATATTTCAAAAAGTGAAATGCTTAAAGTGGCGTCCCTTTTGGAAGTTGAAGTGATTCAACTTCTTGGAATTTGAAGAGTCTCCTGTTGCTTCATTTGCCAATTGAAACTTATATATTGCTGCTGTTTGAAGAGCTGATTATCCAATATTTTTATGTTAATGATATGCTATCGAAATGACAACTTGTTTAATACTTCGAGGGATGCTTACCCCCTAGTTCCAATCCAATTTCGTGTTTGAAATACAACACCTAATTGGTCATTTGCTGCTTCTCAAATCAGACTAGCAGATTGAGCTCAATAGTTGAAGATTTTGATGAAATTTCCAGTTTTGAAGTTGCTGATACAGTCATAGCTGAAGGTGGTTTTTGCATACAGCTTTTGGTATGAATTTATTTTGGTTATGGGTATCTGATCATTGCATTTCTATGATAATGGCGACCATATTTGGAGGTTTTCAGATTTTAATTCCAAGTTTCTGATTTTTCCAAGAGAAATCGCCCCTCTACAGGGTCATACCATCTCATGAGTGCTTTGGGATTCGTGCAAGAATAATATCTTGAGTTTTGATGCAGTTTTGTAGTTTGAGTTTGGGCGCCATCCTCCTAGAAGGTCTTTGCAAAACATTCCAGCTTATTCAGAGGTATTTAGAAGGAGTTGGGATCATTTTTATGAGTTTGCTGTTTGCTGATAGACATTTCCAGATTGCAGATTTTTATATCAGACTTGTTAGTTTTTGATATAATGCTAGTTTGAGCTTCATTTTTATATCATTATTGTATTGTAAGAGTTAGAGGAATTGTTACTTTAACCATTGATGGATTTGGAAGCATATCTTTCTTATTTGCAGCTGTTTAATTCATTGTAAAGCTTATTAGTAGTACTAACAGCTATTTATTTTATTTGCTACAATTAGTTTAAATTTCATACTCCCACGATTGAGTGGTTGAGTTTAAATAATCATCTTTCTTTAATTGTAAGTTTCCCCCCACTAAATAAGTGGTTGTGTGGACTGTATTTCCCCCCACGTTAATAAGTGGAAGTGAGGATTTAAATGGCTGGCTTGCCGCCTTTAATAATGTAATAATCTTACCCACTGAATAAGTGGAGTATCCCCACTGCTTGTGGATGCCTGCATCAACAGATGAATTGTAATTTCAGTTCAGTTTATTCCTAATGATCCTCTGACCATATGCTATCACCTCGCCCACATTGGGATCTTGGTGAACATTCTTGGTTAGAGTTACTTTCCATGCTGATTTGCATTTGGAGCTAACGCTAATCAGTGATTGGTTGCTGATTTGTGTGTTAAATTTTGGGAAAAAAATTAAGGGGAATATTTTAGAGATCTTTAAACATGCAATGCAAACAAACATAAAAGAAACTCTCAAAAACAAATTGTTAGCATTTTAATTCACACCTTTCAATGCAACACAAAACAAAACAGCATGCACAACAAAATTATCCTTTGAATTATGAGAGGAAGGTCACTTTTCAGAATAGAAAAGGAAATGACATACTTCCTAACACTACAATTTGTAAAACTTAAACATACATAATACAGGATCTTTAAGCATGCAATACAAACAAACCTAAAAGATAAACCTACCTTTTTGTTCCCAAGCGATTTAGTTCTTCTACACTAGAGAAGAGATTTTATATTTTGTATCTATCCACTAAAGAAAAATTCTAACACAACTAATGAGCACTTGCAATTTTTAGCTAAACATAAAGGCTACAAATCACAAGTAAAAGAAGATTGAACTGAAATGAACATAAACTGATATTACTAAGAATTAAGAATGAAAGAACTGCATACAAAGCTACGAGACTCATTTTGAAAAATATTGCAATACAGAGCCTACAATGATTATCAAATTCTACTTAACACAAGGCAATTGAACATAAAAACACATAACTCAATGAATAGCAACATCAACAAAAAGCAGGCATGAAAGTTACGCTTCCAAGTCTAAATACAAATGACACTTCTAAGCTAAGAGTAAATATACAATATTTCCTACAAAATATATTCTAAATCCTAACTCAATAAATCTTCAATTAGACTCCTAGTAAGGATAACTAAAAACCATAGTTACAAGACTTGTCCAAACTTGGCAAGTCTTGAGGCAAACCAGTCAAAACAAGGCCAAGAGACTCAAGAGCCAAGTACCCAACAAGTCTAGTCAGACTTGTTGAGTCTCATCCTCAAAACTCAGCCATGACAGTTGTGGAAAATTAGGAGGAAAATAAATAAATCAAAACACTTAAACCTAAAGCAAAAAAACAATAAATCAAAACACTAAAACCTAAAGTATGCAAAATGGTATTGAAGTGTAAAATGGTATTTAACACTTCAAAATGATTCATTTCATTTGCAAGCACAAGAAAGGAGAAAAGAGAAATGAAGTTGAAGCTAAAAATACAATTCAATGAAATAAATAGCCAACAAACATAATTAGGGCCTGATTGCTACTCTATGCCTTCAACGCCTGTGTTTTTTGAAGGATTTGGAAGACTCTTCAAACTTGGTTAAAATTGATAAAATTGTGAAAAAATGGCATCCACCATGAAGGTTTATATGGTCCCTATTGTGACCTTTTCACACATCAACCCATTCAAAATGAGGACCCCCTAATTTTTTCTCCATTCGGGTCTTTTGGCTTTGGTTTTGCAGCTATCTCTCTTTGTTCTATCTGTCTTTCCGGGGATGTGCCCGTCTTTTGGCCTAAGTTGAAATTTTGGCTAAGTTTGTGAAATCAAGGTTTTCATTCTTCGGGCTAGTTTGGGGTTAATTTAAGGGAGCGAATGGAAATCTGAGCTTGGCACTGCATTCAGAAGACTTCAGGAAGGTTCCCATTAAATTTTCACTAAATTCTAACAACTTACTACTTTTAGTAAGTACTCAATTTGGGACCTTTTTCTCAGGACTTTTGAAATTTTAATTGCTACACCACGTTTTGAGCACTTCGAGCTACTTGCCTGCAAAATTTGAGCAAATTCTGACAACTTTCTATTTTAAGCAGTTATGGCTTCGGGAGCCATTTTTAGGGTTTACATGTATGATTTTTCAATGCATGTCCCGATAGTCTTTCTGGGTTTTTCGAGAGCTTCACAATGATGTAACATGCAAGTCAAGTTGATGACTTACTATTTTTAGCAAGTACCCACATGCAGACCAGTTTTATGGGTTTTTCTGGGTTTTTTTAGATCTCTCGGGCAGTATGACATGCAACCACATCCGACAGTCAATTGGTCACTTTTCAGACACTTACTATTTTTAGCAGGTTCACTCCAGCAGCCCCCAGAGCTTCAGTTTCACGAGCAGAAAAGTCAAGAACAAAAACGAAGTCAAACGAAAGCCAGTTGAGGCACATGCAAGTCAAATTAGGGTTTCCAACTTCGATGCCTAAAATGAGGGGTAAAACTCGAGAAAAATGAAAAACTGATGTATCTCATTGTGATTAGCATCTTTCAAGGAGTCTACTGGTAAAATTTGAGCGCATTGTGCATACTTACTATTTATAGTAAGTCATTTGCAGAACAGGGCTAAGAATAGCAGGTGAGCACGAAAGGAAAGTGTGAACAGATCAGTTAGGTCATGAGGATCATATGGAACAAATTTCAAGTCAAGAGGAGTTGCAAAAGTTTGAGAATCAAGGAGTTACTAAAAATAGAAAGTGAGGGCAAGCAGGTTGAAAAATTGGCTAATTATTCAAATAGGCTAAGAGGGAGACAAGGAAGCACACAAGGCGTCGAGAAATGGAAGAAGACCCCTCCATATGCACCCAGCCTAACCACCTCTCAAATGCGCCCTCAAGGTGGCTTGAAAGTTTCTAAGTGATGGAAAAGTGGAAGCAAGACCCCCAAAATGCGCCCACCTTGAATGAGATGATGGCATAAAAAAAAATCTAAGTCAAGAAAATGGAAGCACTACCTCCCAAATGCGCCCAAGGTAGACAGGTGGCTGGAAAATTTCTAAGTGATGAAAAATGGAAGCACCACCTCCCAAATGCGCCCTCAACTAGAAGTTGTTTGAAGGAATTTTGCTAAGGCATTGGGAAATGGCAGGAGACCCTTCCATATGCGCCCAAGGTAGCAAGGTGGCATCAAAACATTTCTAAGGCATTAAAATGAAAGCAACACCCCTAGAATGCACCCAAGGTAGACAAGAGGTTTGAAAAAAATTCCAAGGCAATAGAAAAGGAAGGACTGCCCCTCATACGCGCCCATCATGAGCAAAAGATTTGAAAAAATTTCTAAGTCATAAGAAATGGAAGAAGACACTCCTAAATGCGCCCTCAAGAGGTGAAAAGAATATTCTAAGGCATAAATGACATCACCTATTCAAGTACGCCTAGCACAAGGAGAAAACAAGATGGTAAGCACAAGAGAAGCAAGCCTCAAGATGAAGAAATTTTTGTCTAAGGCAAAAATGAAAGCAAGACTCTCCAAATGCGCCCTAGGAGGAAGAAGATGGGTAAAAATTTTCTAAGGCATTGAAACAATAGGCACTAGGGGTAAAATGCACCCTGGGAGCAGGTGGAAATTTGCCTAAGGCATGAAATGTGAAGTGAGACCTCCTAAATGCGCCCAAGGGGGAATACATGAAGGGTTTTTCTAAGGCACGAATTCCATAACACAAGGTGGAAATACGCTTAGCACTCAGGGTCTCAAATGCACCTAAGGAACGAGGCATAAGATGAATGAAGTTACATGAAAGTCTCCAAGGCGTCAAAGATGAAGCATAAAACACAAGGGGTCATATACGCCCAAGATGAACAGGATGCTCAAATATTTCTAAGGCATTGGTGGAGATACTCCAAACATAGACATCCAAATGCGCCCATGAAGAAAAGTTATGAAGAAAGCAAGGTTTTGTAGAGGAAAATGATGAATTTATCAGATCCAAAGATCAATTAGACCTCGGAAATCAAAACATGGCAATTAGGTAAGTGAAGTGGATTTACACTATAAGTGTTTTGATGCTCTTCTTTTTGATTGTTTTGCAGGGTGAACACCAGGACCAAAGCATGATGACTTGGGGTGATGGAGCAACTAGTCCAGGACAACATTACAACCTTGGAAGGGGATAAAGTTACATGTTTCAGACTCTTCCATGATGTCTCATTTGTGCCCAAACCATGAAGGGAGATGTTGGAAGATACGGCTAAGTGTTGGAATTTCTCCGCAAAGACCTAATATGCACCCAACTCAAGGAGGCAGGTGGCAAGGAAGAAATGGTCGAGTCCAAGACAAGAAAATCCTTCAAGATCAGGATGGAGGAAAAGATGAAGGCCCAAGCGTTAAAGATCATCTTCAGGCACTAAAAGGTCCTCAAGGCTAAGGAGGAGGAAAGAGCAAAAAGCTTCAATGTTAAAGAGTGACAGTGAGATGGACTAAAGAACAAAGCAGAAGAATTCTTCTCAAGTGTGAAGTCCTTCAATGACCCAGAAAATGTTCTCCAACATACTTCGCACAACCCAAGATGCAGTGGCAGCAAGGAGGAAAATCACCATCAAACAGGAGAAAGAAGTAGCCGTCTTGGAAGTTTAGATTGAGAACGTGCTTGCCATATCAGTTCAAGAAGAAGTTGTGATGATCAGATTGATCGAGTTTGCAATCAAGGAGAAGAACAATGGGAACGTGTTTCTGGATGAGAATCTTCTAGAAGATAGTGGGCATTAAATGCTCGTAGTGGTCAACGGGAGAGAGTGGGCATTATGTGCTCATTTATTGCCCCACTCCACTTTTTGGCAATTTTCCGGGCAAAATCTTGACTAGAGCTTATGTGGCTCTATCTGAGTTGTTCATTGTAATTCAATCTGAGCCGTCCGTTGGAATTGGCCAACTATAGAATAAAGAGACAGATAGCATAGATTGATAGCATAGCATAGATTGAAGAGGAAGGAAAGTTTTCAAATTGAATGCTTTGTAAGAGATTGTTGTGAACACTCCTATAATAAAAAGAGTTATCATTGCTTCTGGTTTCATCTTTTATTGTGGGTAGCTAGCAAGATTTCTTCGTCCTTCCAATTCACTTAGAATCTTAAAGTAGAACTTAGAGTAAAGTAGATTTTAATTCATGCACGTGGATAGTTGTGGAATGTGGTGGTTGAATTAAGAAAGCTTCGTTAATCCATACCACTAGTGGGCTCACTGATGGTGGGTTCACCTTGTGTGGGCAACTAGAATTGTTTGGACCTAACTTCGATTATGGTTTACATGTTGGCATGAGTCGTTGTGATGGTGTCTTCATACTGAATCATGATCAAACAACAATTACAACTCCTTGTTGGCTAAAAGAGACTCAATAATTCGCTATCATAAAACAATTGAACACTTGACTAACAAATAGAAGGCACAATAGGCTCAGCGTTTTGTTATCACTAGCATGGTTAAAGAAAACTTATGAGCAAAGGCTCTTATTTATAGGCAAGCAAAGGAGTAGGGAACCCTAAAATCTCCTTGCTTTCACAATCTAGGGCTTGCTCAGCAAGCAAGCTTTATTTCTAAATCTAGAAAGAAGATAACATCTAACATCTAAAAAAGCAGAAAAAGCGAGAAACGACAACTATTACATTTATCTTCTTTCTCTTCTCAAAGAATGGATAAGAATTATTCCAAGAATAGAAAGAAAGCGGGAAGAAAGCTTCTAGAAGAAAGCTACTTTAAAGCTCGATCACATCCACTAGAAAGTTAGAAATTGTGTCCCGGTTCGGTGCATCTATGCCATCAATAGCAAAACACCGCTTTTCTAAAATATCTTCACCATCTGCAACTGACCTAAGAAAATCTTTGACCTCATTGGCCGCCTTTTCAAACTTTGCTGACATCATCGAAATATGACTCATCCTCCCGCCAATTGGATCACAGCTGCGAACAACACTCTGAAATTGAGCTTGCACTTCATCAAGCCCGACGTAGGAACCATCTTCAAGACTATACTGAGAAGGAATCTCTGTGACAAACTCACTGATGAAAAGAGGAGCTTCAATCACCCTTTGTCTGTAGGCAATAAATTCTTCGGATATCCTCTCGTAGGTTTTAACTTTGAAAACATGACGCTCTCTCCAAGCAAGGATCTGCCTCTTGTGTTCTTTAGAAACTGTTGAACCATAGGCTGTATCTAAATCAGCAATGATGATTTCATGCCTTGGTTTTACTTCAGCCACTGTTTGTTCAAATCCTTGGATACCTTGACGTAGCTCATGAGCGTTTTCTCTCAACTGAAACATCTGTGCCAAGATCTCCTTTCCTCTAACAATGAAACTCTCGATCCACTCTTGAGTTTCTTTCCCACAAATGACCAGTTGTCTTAACTGATGATGATCAGCTGGTGTCTCTAAAACCTAGGGCAGCAGCTGGTTAGCCTGTGAAGAACCATGGACAAGGTTAGAAATTTAAAGCCTGAGCTGCTGTATTTCAGCCTGAGGGCTGCCTTGTCTTCTCCATCCTTGAGCACTCTTTCCTGAAGACTTTCAGACACAACTCTGAATAGACTCACATCCGCATGTCTGGTATTTTTACCAAGATTAGCCTTGACCATCACGAAGTCATCCATATTCACCTCATCTCGGTTCTTGTCCTCTAGGGGTAATGCAGTCTCCATGACTATCTCGTTATCAGGATTCCTATCAAAGTGAACTTGCTTCTTTGCTTTCTTCTTAGGAGGTTCCTGATAGATGTTATCAAGGTCATCAAAATTCACCTGATATGAAGGTCTTCTTCTCACCCTTCCCAAGGAGTTCTCAAGCCAAGACACGGTAGTATCTTTACTAACTTCCTTAGGAGGTACAATTGCAATTTCTTCATCATCTTCAATATCAAGGTCGATGTGGATTGGTGAAGACCCTGTTAGTGGTATGGAGTCATGTGCTAAGGGCGCTTCTCCTGTCTCCTTCTGAGGTATAGGCTCTTCTGGAGGAGCTTCTGCTTCGACCGTTGTTGGATCTTGTATGACTATGCCCGAGAAGTCTAACCTTCTTACATTTTTGGTTGACCTGCTGCCCTTCACAGCATCTTGAGACTGACTTATGCCCTTCCCTTTTGATTGTGCTCTAGAAGAGGAGGGAAGTGACGGCTGTACTCTTGGCGGCTCTGCTGCTGGTATGAATTTCTTCCTTTTAAGCACTAGGAAGACCTTGCTATGTTCGAGGACTTGTTTCGTCCTTTCTTCGACTGAGAGGGATTCCTTATTAGCCCAGTTGACTTGAGGAAGGGGCTGATCTTCAATTCGCTTCTGAACATACATCGAGAGAAGCACATCCTCATCATCATCTGATAACCCTTCTATGTCTTCTAATAAGCAGTCTTTCATCTGGTGAAGAGTGAGCCTGCTGTAACTACACCTCCGCACCTTGAACTCATCTGTATAATTAGCCCAAAAATCTTCAAGGGTGGATATATGAGCATAGTTTTTCTCAAGCCGGCCAGCGTAGACACCATGAGGATCAAATGATTGTCTCTCGCGTAAGACTTGAGGCCGAGTTTGTCTAACATTCATCTCCCATTGTTTTAGCATATGTTGTTGTCCTGCATGTATAGATTCCCAGTCCCAATGGAAAATTGAGGGAGGGTTTCTTTCTATTCCTCAAGAATGCGTGGACATCGTGGGCCTGCCTTAAGAATTCCATGAAGACGACCTCGTCTAATGGGTACCTTGGTAGCATGAGCGGGGCACCTGAATAGCCATAGACTCTAAGATAAGTGAAAGTAGGAAATTGTATGAACCAATCTGCCCACTCCGCCATCGCTGCCCTGGCAATTAAAGAGATATGGATGTGCAATTCATTGTCCAAGTCCCGCAACGTGTACATCAGAAAAGCCTCGTTCACTCTCTTGTAGTGATGCAGTGACTTTGTGAATTCCAACTGGGGATAGTAGTTCTATATATGTTGTACACTCAATGATCCCTCGGTGTTCAACCCTTTGAATTGACCTTGATAGGCCACCAGGTAGACTAGGTAAGAAACCATATGGAACTCATGAAACTGGAAGTATTTTGTTATCTGCTGATGTAGGCTGTCACTGATCAAGGTGGGCCAATCATAGAACTCGGTCTTCTTCATGATGTGGGGTATGGCGTAAAACATCCAAGGCTGAAACTTGGTAGCGTCTTTTGATCCAGTTACCCTATTGAGCAAGGTGATTATGATAGCAATCTCATCTTTGAACTCTCCTCGCCCGACGTTCTTAGGCAAAGTCTTATGCTTCTCTTTCATCCACCTTTGTGCAATCTTCTTGTTGTACTTATCTTTCTGCATTTCCCATATCCTTTCACATTCAACCTTTGAAATAGTGACACTTTCAGGCCATGGAGGAATGGAAAAACACTTCTCGATCATATCAGGCTTCAGACTACAAATCAATCTGCCATCAACTAACTGAATCTCCCTTGTAGCCGGGTTGTAATGCTTGGTACAAGCAATTACGAACTTGAGACTCTGAACTGAGATAGGAATAGACGTTGCTGCGAGGAGTCCAAAATGTCCCAGGTTTTCGATTGAAGTGTTGCCTGCGCTCTCCAAAGCATGTAGATCAAACACCGGCTTAATGTGATGCAAGTCTGTCTTAGTCTTGAAAACATTGGGAGTGTACTCCATTTCGGAAACCTTGAAGAATGAATGTAAACTCACCTAAGTTCAGACAAGTTTTGAGCAATTTACTATTTTTAGAATGCTGATTTTTCTTCCTCTAAGGGACAAATTTTTGGAAAATTTTCTGAGATATGGGTTTTGCTCAGAATTTCGTTGCAAGACAATCCAGATCGTCTATTTTTGAAAATTTTGATTTTATACTGAAAAAGCAACAAACCCTAATTTCTTCAATTTTTCACGAAAAAAAGCCGGCACCTGGGTTTTGTTTAGAAGACAATTAGAAATGGACCCAGTTGATTAGATTTGCAAAATATTGATGGCTGATCGAAAAAGCAGCCAACCCTAAAATTTGAAATTTTCTTGAAAAAACTGTGATATGGGTTTTCTTCAGAAGATTGATTTGAGGGGACCCAGATGATTGAAAATTGAATGCACTGAGGATTTCATTGACATGCAAAGAAAAAAGCAGCTGCTGCAACTTGATGAAGTTCTCAAAAATTTCTTCAGAAGAATGAGGTGAAAAGACCCAGATGGCTGAAAATTTGAAGATCTTGGTCTTCTTCTTGAAAAATTTGATCTTCTGGATGAAAAAGCTTGAAAACGCAAGGCCTTATGCTTGCTGGTCTGAAAAATTTGATGAATACCCAACAAACTTGAGTTCTTGAGTTATGAAAAACTCTTCAAACTTGCTGCTCCAACTTTCTCCTTTGAATGCTACCTGCAAAAATAATGAAAATTACATTGAAATGATGTATTAAATAGACTTAGGGTTTGAAATAAGCTTGCTTTCTTTTGCTTTCATCCTCAAAAACCCTAAAAATCTCTGTTCATTGAACTTGGACGTCCTCATCCTCGTGCAATTTTGAAATTTCTTGAAAATTTTGCAAATTTCACTAAGGCATGGAAAGTTGGGCGCCCTTCTTGGCTAGAGGCACCCACTTCAAGCAGTGTTAGTCATTTTTTGATATTTTCAACTTTTCACAACTTTAACCCCCTACTTTGACCTCGATTTCTGGCTTGGAGACTAGTCTGATGAGCGAGCTGAATGATTCATCGCGTAGCCTAACCCGTTCTGAGAAGATTGTTCTGGAGGCGTCTCTAGCTAAAAACTTCATTTCGACCTTCGAATTCATGGGAGCCTATTTCCTCCAGGGGTGCCCATTTTGTCCAGAGTTAGCCATTTTTTTATGGTTTTCAATTTCTTCATTAACTCCTCTTCTACAGATGATCTTGTCGAATCTGGCGATCCGGGCATCGGATGGACTGATAGTTATGCTCATTGTGAAGCTGAGAAGATCTTAAGAGGGGTCTTTTGCGAGAGACTTGATCAAACAGTTGAGTTTGGGTCTTCAAAAGTTTAGGCGCCCCTGGCAAGCTGGGGCGCCCAAGCTTACCAGAGTTAGAATATTTTTCACTTTCTCATATGTTTGCTTTTGAATTTCAATTCTTAGCTCTCATCAAACCCTCTGTTCAGCTTCTCGTATCTGGCGACTGCAAACTCCGATTGACGCGTTGCATATCTCATTGGAGAGTTGGATCAACTATCAAGAAATCATGTTAGAGCTACATCTGCAAATTCATCTGTTTAGGCCCTTGAAAACTTGGGCGCCTCTTCTCTCCTGGGGCACCAAAAACCTTCAGACTTAGCCATTTTCTATCTGATTTTCATCTTCTCTTTCCAAACCTTCATTCTTTATGTTCCACTTTGATCTGACTCTGCTAGAGATTGGGCAGTCGGATGCTTTGATGGAGACAGGCGTTGCGAAGCTGGCTGAATACTAAAGAGATTGAGCATATTCTCAAACCCTAACTGCTGAGTTAGGTGCTCCAAAAAGCTAGGCGCCCTTCTTCACCAGGGGCACCCAAAGTTCTCAAACTTGGTCAAATTTTGATAATCTTCATGTTTTTCATTTTGATTTCTGTTTGAATCCTCCCTATTCAACTCTGAATCCCGAGCGACTAGATGATCCGTTGACTGCACTGTTGGATTCGTTGCGGAGTTGGAAGAAAACTGAGCAACTTTGATTGGAGGCTCAAACCCTAATTTCAACATTTGATGCCCTAAAACGATGGGCGCCTATTCTCTCCTGGGGCGCCCATGACAACTAGAGTTAGAAAATTTTCACAGTTTTTCACCTTCTCCATTCTTCGTGCTTGTTCACCAACTCACCTTCTGTTGAACGCCTAAGTGTTGAATGTGACACCTGGCAGCTGACTGATCTCCATTGATGACCTCAGAGCTCCTGATACAAAGCAGAATAGACCCACTAGGGAAAAACTGATTATTTTGAGATTCTGACTGCACGAGCCTGATATGGATGTATTTTGAGCCAATCAAAATCAGTTTGGACCCTATCGGACCA